>CM039612.1:22109206-22352811 GCA_022457205.1 Saccharum spontaneum | reverse complement strand
TTCTGATGACGATGGAGAAGAAGCGAGCTCCTCCCTGGCGTTGGGAACAATATCATCAGACACATATGGCAAGCTGGAAACCCTCCTAAACCTGCTTCAACAAGAAACTGCCCAATTGGTAATCGACTCGGATCCTGCGAAGTCTATCTTCAAGGCAATCCGCGGCCAAGTCCCCTCCAATGTTGAAGAAATCATCTTTCCCAGCAGTCCATCTGGAAAGCAGACAGCTTCAATACCAAAGGGCCGTTCATCGTATTGCTGACAGAGTAGCCCAATCTCAACTTAAAGAAGAGATGCTACAGTTGAAGCAGACTGCCGACGAGAAGCACAAGAACATCAATAATTTGCAAGCCTCCAGTGCCGATATTAGACAGAAGATCTCAGATCTATCGGCAAAGAAAGCAGCCCTGCTAGCTGAACTGGAACAAGTTGAGACAGCTCTGACCCAGGCCAAACAAGAAGAAGACCAGCTTCCCGACGCCATTAAAGCCCTTCAACAGGAACGGGATGCTCAAGCTCGCAAGGCCTTAGCATTGAAAAAGAAAATCAAACCTGTGGAAGGAAATGCCGATGAAGATGCCAAGGAACTAAAAGAAGCCGATGAAATTCGCCTGCGTGCGATATCAGCCATCTAGGCTTTGTTAAATTTGGCATAATTGATACTTTGTTTTAACTCCAGCCGATAGGATTGTTATCGGCAACTATACTTTTTATGCATCTATCCAATACTAGGGTAATATTTCTTTAAATATTTTCCATTTAACGCTCTGGGAAATACCACTCCTTCGAGAGTTTCAAGAATATACGCATTACCAGGAACAGACTGACTTATCCGATATGGACCTTCCCAATTAGGGGACCATTTGCCAAACTTAGAATTTTTAGTCCCAATCGGTAAAATCAACTTCCAGACTAATTCACCATCGGCAAATTCCTTTACCTTCACTTTCTTATCATACCACCTAGCTACTCTCTTCTTGTTTTCCTCGATGTTAACCAAAGCTTTTAACCGATGACCTGCTACGTCCTCCAACTCATCTTTCATAAGGATATCATAATCATCGGCTGTCAGTTGATCCTGAAAACGCATCCGCCTAGATCCAATCTTAATCTCCCAAGGTAATACTACATCGTGCCCATACACCAATTGATAAGGCGACACCTTGGTTGCACCATGACATGCCATCCGATATGACCACAAAGCTTCATTTAATATGGTATGCCACTTTTTAGGATATTCTCTGATCTTGCGCTTAATAAGTTTGATAATCCCCTTATTAGATGCTTCAGCTTGACCATTTGCTTGGGCATAATATGGTGAAGAATTCAAAACTTTAATTCCCATACTCAAAGCAAACTCATCAAATTCACCTGATGTAAACATAGTGCCCTGATCGGTAGTGATAGTTTGAGGGATGCCAAATCGATAAACAATATGCTCCTTCACAAAATCAACCATGTTAGCCGATGTCACCTTTTTCAAAGGAATTGCTTCAACCCACTTTGTGAAATAATCGATAGCAACTAGAATAAATTTATGCCCTTTACTCGATGGTGGATAAATTTGACCGATGAGATCAATAGCCCAACCCCTAAACGGCCATGGTTTAATTATAGGATTCATAGCCGATGCGGGTGCTCTTTGAATATTACCAAACTTTTGACATTCCTGACATCCTTTAAAATATTTAAAACAATCCTCAAGAATAGCTGGCCAATAATATCCATTTCTTCTGATCATCCACTTCATTTTGAATGCTGACTGATGAGCCCCACATACTCCTTCATGAATTTCACTCATCAGGCTTTTTGATTCCTCTATGCTAACACACCTGAGTAAAACTCCATCTATGGTATGATAATATAATTCATCATCGAGGAGTACATACTTTGTCGCTTGGAATCTTACACGTCTCTCAACCTTTTTAGATGGATTCTTTAAATAATCAATGATTTCCTTTCTCCAGTCATCGGCATCAGCCACCAATGTCAATGCTTCTTGAACAGGTTGATATCCTGAAGCATGCTGAGCCAATCGGTTAGCCTCTTCATTATGCATCCGGGAAATATGCTCCAGATGAAAACTCCTAAACCCTTTTAACAATTCCAAACATTTCTCATGATATAAAATCAGGATTTCATTTCGACATTCATAAATCCCAATCAACTGATTTATAACTAGCATAGAATCACCAAAGACTTCAATAGCATCAGCCTGTATTTCTTTAAGCAACTCCAACCCTTTTATCAATGCTTGGTATTCAGCTTGATTGTTTGTTGATGTGGCAACGATCGGCAATGACAATTCATACTTCTTCCCTTGAGGAGAAATCAACACGATGCCGATGCCTGCCCCTTCACTACAAGTGGACCCATCAAAGAACAATGTCCATGGAGCAACTTCCAAAGAATCTACTGTATTGCAATGTTGAGTAACAAAATCGGCCATAACTTGTCCTTTAACTGCCTTAGCCGATTCATAACGTAAGTCAAATTCTGATAACGCTAAAATCCATTTACCAATCCTACCATTTAATATCGGCATAGATAGCATATATTTGACCACATCATCTTTGCATACGACAGTACATTCAGCCGATAGTAAATAATGCCTTAACTTACTACAGGAGAAATATAAACATAAGCATAATTTCTCAATAGCCGAATACCTGGTTTCAGCATCTATTAATCGTCTGCTCAAATAATAGATAACACGCTCTTTTCCTTCAAATTCTTGAATAAGAGCTGAACCGATAACAGTATCTTCAGTTGATAAATATAATCTGAAAGGTTTTCCATGCTGGGGTGGAACTAACACTGGAGGATTTGTTAAATAACTCTTAATCTGATCTAAAGCCAACTGCTGTTCATACCCCCATTTAAACTCCTGATCGGCTTTCAATTTTAATAACGGACTGAAAGCCTTGATCTTGCCTGACAGATTAGATATAAACCTTCTGATGAAATTAATCTTACCGATCAAAGATTGCAATTCAGTCTTATCGGCAGGAGCAACAACCTTGTTGATTGCCTCAATAGATTTTCTACTAATTTCAATGCCCCTCTGATGCACCATAAAACCCAAGAATTGTCCTGCCGATACACCAAATGCACATTTATTGGGATTCATCTTTAATCCATGTTTTCTTGTGCACTCCAATATCTTTCGCAGATCGGTTAGATGCTTCGTGATGTCTCCAGACTTAATCACTATATCATCAATGTAGATTTCCACCAATGTGCCGATATATTCATGGAAAATAAAGTTCATAGCTCTCTGATAAGTAGCACCGGCATTTTTCAAACCAAATGTCATAACTATCCATTCAAATAATCCCACATGACCTGGACATCTAAAAGCAGTTTTGGAAATATCTTCTTCAGCCATGAATATTTGGTTATAACCCGCATTTCCATCCATGAAACTAATAATCTGATGCCCTGCTGCAGCATCAATCAACAAATCGGCAATCGGCATCGGATAACCATCCATCGGTGTGGCCTTATTAAGATTCCTGAAATCAATACAAACACGGAGTTTTCCATTTTTCTTATATACAGGAACCACATTAGAAATCCACTCTGCATACCGACACTGCCGAATAAACTTTGCCTCAATTAACTTGGTTATTTCGGCCTTAATATCAGGGAGTATATTAGGATTGCATCGGCGAGCCGGCTGCTGATGTGGCCGAAATCCAGATTTAATCGGCAACCGATGTTCAACTATAGATCGGTCTAATCCAGGCATTTCAGTATAATCCCAAGCAAAACAATCTTTATATTCCTTTAACAAATCAACTAATTGCTGTTTACACTTGGAATCTAATTTAGAGCTAATAAAAGTGGGCCTTGGCCTATCGCCTTCACCAATATCTACTTCTATTAAATCATCTGCCGATGTAAATCCTTGCCCTAATTTTCCATCATCGGCAAATCTATCCATTAAAACTCTTCTTCAGAACCGACTGCTTGGATCGGTAGAATTTCATAATCAGCAATCTTGAGGAACTCTTTCTCCCAGGCTTCTCCCGATATGCACCTGGTTCGTTCATAAGTATCTGATTCTGCCGATGCAATGATATAAGAAGAATCACCAGGAACAACTTCAATCTTATCTCCGATCCATTGTACCAAACATTGATGCATTGTAGAAGGAACACAACAATTAGCATGAATCCAATCCCTTCCCAGAAGTAAATTATATGCACCCTTGCCATTAATAACAAAGAAAGTTGTCGACAAAGTTTTACTACCGATGGTCAACTCAACACATAATGCTCCTTTAGCTGGTGACACATTGCCTTCAAAATCCTTTAGCATCATATCGGTTTTAGTTAAGTCTTGATCTCCCTTACCAAGCTTCCGATACATCACATAAGGCATAATATTAATCGCAGCTCCTCCATCAATAAGTATCTTAGATACGGGCTGCCCATCAACTCTGCCTTTTACAAACAAAGCCTTGAGGTGTTGTCTCTCATCATCAGCAGGCTTCTCAAAAATAGCCATCATTGGATCTAACATTAATTGAGCTATCTGATCAGAGGAAACAGCCTCTTCCTCACTGTCAGACAAAGCCAAAAATTCCATCGGCAACATAAACACCATATTGATGTCTGCCGATGGACCTTTATCCTTGTGCCTTATCTGCCACTGCTGGTTACCAGATTTCTCATTGGAGGGACTTTCTTCTTGATATAAATCTTTTTGACGATCCCGCTGCATTTTTCTCTTCTGTGTCTTTGTCAAACCTTCTGGACACCATTGAGGAAGCTTAGTTTTCCAAACTGGCTGATAAATTCTAGTTGTCTCCACACGACGTATATTAGGGTCCCTGTAGAATATTTCTTCATCAGGGACTCTTGCATTTGCCATCTCTTCGAGTTCCTCTTGATTCCTTGGAAAATATGCAACGCGTTTACCAAGCCTTTCATGCACACTAAGCCTGCCCCCCAGCCGATCATGTACTAATGCTCTCCTTCTGATCGGCTCATTAATGAGCAAACCTTGATTACCAGATTGAAACCTTCTTGCAGGATAATTAACTCCATAATAGCCATTGCACTCTGGACAATTTTCAACAGTAGGTAACTTAATACCTTCTTCCCAACAATGAATAAAAAATGGACAATTCCAATGATCTTTATGCCGATTCCACTCTTCTTGACGCCTTTCCTCTTGTTGTCGTCTATACCGGTCCCTTCGCTGACGCCATCCTTCGTGTTGTCTTTGATGGGTAATCACGATGCCAGATCGAGGAGGCCTCCCAGAACCGCCACTCTCTGTCAATAGCCCCTTGCCTTTTGCATCATCGGTAGTTATCCGATGTTGGGGATCTACTGATGCATTCTTTTCAGCAGCTTCCGACGTCAACACCTTAATTTTTCCTTCAGCGTCCAACATATTTGCTGGAAAAGGATGTTGATCAATTTTCATTGGCTTTTGAATCTTGGAATTGCCAAATTTTATCCTGCCAGACTCAATAGCTGACTGTAATTGCTGTCTAAACACCTTGCAATCATTGGTACTGTGTGAAGTTGCATTGTGCCACTTGCAATACAGCATATGCCTCAACTCTTCTGCTGATGGGATCACATGATTGGGTGATAATTTAATCTGGCCCTCCTGAAGCAAAAGATCGAATATTTTATCGGCTTTGGTGACATCAAAAGTAAACTTTTCTGGCTCTTTGTGACCAAAGGGACAAGATATCGGCTTCTTATTCTTAACCCACTCTGCCAAACCGATAACTGGTTCATTATCTGAATCAGAATCTTCCGCTTCTTCAACAAATGAAACTTTCTTGTTCCAATTTCTCTTAGGTTCAAAAACCCTAGTATCTTGATCAGAAATCCTTTGTACTAAATGACTTAGGCTTTCGAACTCCTGAGAAGCATATCTGTCCTTTAGGTGTGGCAATAATCCTTGAAAGGCTAAATCGGCAAGCTGCCGATCATCCAATACCAGACTGTAACATTTATTCTTTACATCTCGTAGCCTTTGCACGAAGCCTTCTACCGATTCATCATTGCGCTGTTTCATCTTTACCAAATCGGTAAGCTTCTTCTCATGAATTCCAGCAAAGAAGTACTTATGAAATTGCTTTTCCAGATCAGCCCAAGTGATAATAGAATTTGGCGGTAGTGAAATAAACCACGTAAATGCTGATCCAGATAGAGATGACGAGAAAAGATGAACTCTCAATTCATCTCTACAAGCTGCCTCTCCACATTGAATAATAAAACGATTAACATGCTCCATGGTTGATGTATCGTCTTGCCCAGAGAATTTAGTGAAATATGGCACTTTGTAACGATTTAGGAGAGGAATTAAATCATATGCTGGAGGATACGGAGTCCGATAAGAATAAGTATTAACCTTGGGCTTGATCCCAAATTGATCTCTCATAATTTCTGTTATCTTATCGGCCCAAAAAACATCGACATCTTGCTGACGATATGGTTGAATCTCTGCTGGAGGTATCTGTTGATATCCTTCTGCATACCTTTGTTGCCCACGATCTCCAGCAATTGGCATATTTGCTACTAACTGTGGTCCATTAATCTGCTGAAAAGGATTCATCGGCTGAGCTGCCGATGCTTGATTCTAAAAACCAGCATGCATGTGACCTTGATGAACTCCTGTGACTTGCTGATTTGGCTGAACTGTATGTTGAGTAGGAAACTGCCCTGACCAATTATTAGTATTCATCGGCACAGAATTTGCCGATGGCTGGTAGTTTGTTGGCATTGCTGGATAATTATATCCAACTTGAGGCATAACCTGTACTCCAGGTTGACTGATTATAGGAGCCTTCTGCTGCATCGGTAACAAACTTGCCGATGGACTTGAACCAGATGTTTGACCCAGAGACGCCTGAAAACCTCCCAGACTTGGTTGTGCAGTAGTTGTAATATATTGAGGCGCTTGGGCTATCGGCAAACCAGCCGATGGTATAGGAGTTTTTCCAGCTGCGTCAAACACTTGAGATAATCCATGATTGACAGTAGATGGCTCCAGAGGCATACCATATCCCCACCAATTAGCAGGAGTTTGATTACTCTGTAGTACAGGACCTGATAAAGCTGATGCTGATAGATCTGTACCAAGCTGAACTCGTCCTGATAATGCTGAATCTGGATGAATCGGAGTAGACTGTGCATTAGATAATCCTGCTGATACTGGAGGAGAAGAAATCTCTATACCCGCAACGGCTGGAGGAGCCGATGGAGCAACAGCAGATGCTGCTTCTGGTTGATGATAAGCAGGTCCGACGTAATGATGTGACGCTTGCCCTTCTTTGAAAGTTCGAATCACAGCATTATGAACAGTATTGGACAGCACATTGGAGTGATTAATTAAAGCATGATTCACTGCAGAATTAACCATCTCTTGAAGTTTACCAGGATTAGGATCAAAGGTAACCTGCCGAGGCAACGGCAAGTCCTGCTTCTGGATGACTTGTCCACTTTTGTTCATGCTGAATGACTTTAAGCAAAGCTGTCTATATTCTTCAATAGCCCTCTCCATAGCCTGCTTCTGATCGTCCTTAAGATCTTCTTCTGTTACTGCGATGATATTCCCAGCATCGATCTCATGATTAGGCATCTTGATTAGATCTGTCCCACCGAGCGTGCCAAAAGATGTGTTGATGCAAAAGTGAATCTGCAAACACAAAGGGCTAATACCCGAAATCGATATCCAAAGCGTGCCAGTCGATTTGACCTGTTAATCGACAAGGATGAAGATACGAGCACTTTGGTCCTGACAACAGCGATACGCCCGGAAGTCACGGCCAAGAGGTACTCACGCGGAACTCGAGGATCGACAAAGATTGCACTTAGAGCAATGCAACTCGCCGAATCGATGAGAACTCGTAAAAAAGGAAAAATATGCAAATTGACGAAGTCGCCGAAAAGTAGATGTAAATAAGAGTAAAAGCTGTTTTTTGATGTATTGATTGATTTCTATTACATTGCCCTTCACTCTATATTTATATCCTGATCTATAGAAACATAATCGAATACGACTAGGACACTAAACTCAAGTCTAAGAAAAAGAACATGACTTTTACACAACTCAGACTCTACTAATCGTAAACAAGGAAATCAACTCCTATTTTACTCCATGATCCGCCTTAATCACGATGGTATTCTTATCGGTCTCCTTTTCACCAGCACAGCCCCTTTTCCATCGGCAGCAACCTTCGATCTCCTTCCATCGGCACATTCCCTATTTCATCGGCTGCAGTCTTCACACCTTCCTTCATCGATACATTCCCTTATCGGCAACAGTCTCCAAACCTTCTTCCATCGGCATCGGCAATAACACCTTTGACTTCATCGGCAACATTCCTAATCAAATTCATACACTGCCACCGCTTAAAACAAACTTATTCTCCTTGGCCATCAATTCACACGGCAATCTCTCCCTTGCTAATCAGCCTTTCCTGATCATTTTGACACGTACTAAAAACGGTGTCAACATGCGTTATAGCCAATTACTGAGACCGGAGAGGCTGGAAGGAGGTTGAAGGGTTTTCCACTTTTGCTTATTGGTGGAACTGGATCATCGGCCTGTTTCAAGAAAGGTTAGCTACCGATATGCATACACAAGGAAATAAAGAGACAAAAGTTAAAAGGAACTTACTGCATTGTCAGGAATGGCATAATCGGGATCGATCATATGCCGATATGTGTGAACAGATGTTGAAAACAACTGTTCTTTCCACTCTTGCCACCATTGCTTATATGACTCTATTATGAAAGATGCTGGTGACCAGGTGGAGAGATCGACATTTGAGATATCGGCATCGGGAGCAAGCCTTACTATCCTGCTCCATTCAGTTCCAGTGGTAATGATTTCTCTGGGTTTAATCACATCGGCATAACATAACTTGATTGGTAGTTGCCCAAAGGCCAGCTGGTGGGATACTGCCGATGGATTGTAGTATTCATAAGTAATGTGGGAAGCTTTCCCGCTACCAAATGTGTTGACTGGGATTGCTCTGGGGGTGATAATAGCTATCATAAGATCGTTGTCTTGGTTCAGATCACTATCGGCGAAATTGAAGAGGAGAGGGAACTTGTTATCCTCATCAATGTAAGGTACCCAAGCCCTAAGGTCACGAGGGAGGCCATGGTAGAAAGTTTGAAAAAATCTGCCGATTTGGTCTTCATTAGCTTCTGTTCCGGGAAGGACAATTATGGCTTCACCGAAGTTGAGAGGAGGGCGTGTTGCCGGTTCATCGTCTCTAAGGACGTAATCTTCGGGAATTTCTCGTGGGAATTCTTGAGCAAAGAGATCCCACTGTAAACGCTTGTGCATGTGAGCGTTTAACCACATATTGACAAACCACCATGGGCCTCCCAGATTGCCGATGGGTTCGCCAAGTATAAGCTTCTGAGATACTTGGTGGAGAAGGTGGTAGGTTGAGCTCAGGAGATATCGGCCAAGTGGGAATCTGACACCGTTGGCTAAGAGTTCTGCTGCTGGGAGGAAGGCATTAGTTGGTCCTACCGATCGGCCGCAGAAAATAAACTTTTCCAGCCACATGTTCAGGAATGTGGCATGTTCCCTTTGATTGACGGTGCCAGTCTTTTGGTACTCTTGAATGTATCCCGTCCAGCCGCCATGTTGCGTGTATTTACTCTGTATTCAGCTTTTCTGCCAAAAATGTGGCCTTCATCGACAGTTGAGATGTCCAAGCCTGTGAGCATATATACATCGGCAAGAGTAGGGGTACATGGGCCATGACCAAACATGAAGGTGTTGGTGGTATCCGACCAAAATTGAGCGGCAGCTATCATCATGGATTCATTCTTTTGTATATCGGCAATGGATAGCCTGATACACTGATCTATCTTTCGTTCTGCCCAGAACACTTGCATTGATCTGTTGACCCTCAAGAACCAGTTTTTCCACCCTTTGGTGGGTTTGGGCCAAGAACGGAACGTGTCTTTCCACAGATTCAAAGAGAAATTTTGAGATTTGAAGGGAATACGATTTGCCTCTGCATTGATCAGGTCAGTTGGATCTGGGTCGCCCATTGGACCTAGGCAATGGAGAGGAGGCTGATGGGTTGGAATCACCAGTGTGTTGCGTAGTTCCTGAGTTTGGAGGACCGAGAAAATGGAGAAGATAGGAAAATGCTAAATGTAAGAACTCGCAGGGAACCGAAAGGATTAAAGTAAAAGTAATAAGAAGAAGAACGAACCGCAGGGACATCGAAGTTAACAGCCATTGCTTCGAACGGATGAGGGCACGAGCTGGGAACTTGAAGATGACGGTGGCTCTGGTGAGTTGAGGATGCGCGGTTGTTGGTTAGGGTTGCCGCCGGAGTGAGAATGCCAAAGGATGGAGTTTGAAGGTAGAAGATGAATAGCCCAGAGAAATCTATTTATAGGCCATTTGGGGTAGGGGTATTATTGACTTATCTCTATGCCGTATGTGGATAGATCGAGGTGGTTCAGTTGGATATGGTAACTGTTCGCACGACAATCAAGGGATGGTACAGAAGATTTGACGGCAAGTAATCATGACTTGAAGGATATCTCGATACAGGATTTTTCGGTTCTAAAAAGTGATGCGTTGTGGTAAGATCTTGCTGATGGATTGTTATTTTGGTATCTCAACCGTAATTAAGGTAAAGAAGGTTGGAAAATGTGCGATATTTATTGAGATACATGGATTAGATCTAGATTTGATTAAATCTAGTAACAAATCATGTTATGCTTGGAGAATGGGTTGAAGAAATAGATAACAGCAAGCATCAGCTGGAGTAAATTTCGGAGCATCAGTATCTTATACTCCGAAATTGGGGGGCATGTGTTGACATTGTTTTTAGCACGTGTCAAGCATATGGATTTAATTTGAAGGGTTGCCGATGAGGTTAAGGGTATTATTGCCGATGCCGATGAAAGAGGGTTTGGAGACTGCTGCCGATGAGACAAGGGATGTACCGATGAAGGAAGGTATGAAGACTACAGCCGATGAAACAGGGAATGTACCGATAGAAGGAGCTCGAAGGCTGCTGCCGATGGAACAGGGACTGTGCCGTTGAAAAGGAGGCCGATGAGAATACCATCGTGATTGAGGCAGACTATGGAGTAAAATAGGAGTTAATTTCCTTGTGTACGTTTAGTAGAGTCTGAGTTGTATCAAAGTCATGTTTTTTCCTTAGATTTGGATTTAGTGTCCTAGTCGTATTAGGTTATGTTTCTATAGATCAGGATATAAATATAGAGTGAAGGGCAATGTAATAGGGAATCAATCAATACATCAAAAAACAGCTTTTACTCTTATTTACATCTACTTTCGGCGACTTCGTCAATTTGCATATTTTCCTTTTTACGAGTTCTCATCGATTCGGCAAGTTGCATTGCTCTAAGTGCAATCTTCGACGATCCTCGAGTTCCGCGTGAGTACCTCTTGGCCGTGACTTCCGGGCGTATCGCTGTTGTCAGGACCAAAGTGCTCGTATCTTCGTCCTTGTCGATTAACAGGTCAAATCGACTGGCACGCTTTGGATATCGACTTTGGGTATTAGCCCTTCGTGTTTGCAGATTCACTTTTGCATCAACAGGGTGACCGGACGCGTCCGATCGTGCAGGGAGCTTACTGTAACCACACTGGACGCGCGACCGCGTCCGATTGGTGATGACCGGACGCGTCCGGTCGTCGCTGGACCTTACTGGAACGTGACCGGACGCGCCGATCACACCCAGGTCGCGTCCGATCGGGTGTTTCCCTTCAAGTGACACGTGTCGGCTCTGACCACCGCGTCTGGTCCTCGCAAGGACTGCGTCCGGTCGTCAGCGCCGAAACTCAGTCGCAGTTTTGAACTGACCGAATGCGTCCGGTCATGCCGAAGACCGCGTCCGGTCAAGGGAAAAACACCCTAAACTTTCCGAAACGCGTCGCAACTTGAACCAAGTTGCTTCCAACTGAACTTTGAGCTATTCTAGAGCTACCTAGCGCTAAGTTTAACAAGTGTGCACCACACCTAAACATAGGACTCACCTAGGCCAAGCTACCCGCTCATGCCCCCCTTTATAGTATGGCCAAAAGAGAAAAACGAAGATCCTAACGACTATTCCGAATGTATCTCAACACCTCGACATTCGGAACTAACCGTCCTTAATCTTGACGTCACTCCTTTGAAAACCGAAACGATTTCCATCAAGGGGCATGAATACCATGGTGCCCAAAGCAGTTATAACCTCCATGACCTAACTTACCAAAGTTTCTGTAAAACACACGTTAGACATGGTAATAAAGCGTTGTCATCAATTGCCGAAACCAAACCTTGGGGCCTAGATGCTTTCAATCTCCCCCTTTTTGGTGATTGATGACAACACTAAGATTCAAAAGATTGGAGTTGAGGTTTTCGAGCATGCTTGGTTCACATAAGCAAAAAGCAATAAGCACAAAGAGTGTACTCAAGAGATAAGACAAAAAACGTTAGTACACATAAAGATATAGCTCATAAGAAATCGGAGTAAGGCACGGAAGCACAACCTTAGAGCTATAACCAAAACGGGTGACATGAATTAAAACTGTGACTAGATAAACCATTAGACTCAAAGTTTATCACACGACCGCATGTCACACGAATGCAATGACTAAAAAGTAAACATGATGCATAAATGTAGCACACAAATAAGAACGAAAACCCTCTATCAAAACTCCCCCTGAAACTACTCTCTCTCCCCCTTTGGCATCAACCGCCAAAAAACTAGTCTAAGGATCTGACGGGGGAATAGACGGAGTCGTGTCGGGTGCCGAGGTGCGCGGAGTAATCACGAAGTGTAGAGTGTCTCCCTCGGAATCTGAGCTATCTGGCTGACCCTCTGAAGAAGCACATAGCTGTGAAGCGGTCTGGGTCTGAGCAGCAGGAACAGGTACTGACGTAGTAGCAACAAGTGGATCCGTCTCTGTGACCTGAGCCTGTAGCGAGCCAATAGCTGGGGGATCGGTCGAGGCAACTGACGAAGGAATAGTCTCTGTAGTACCCGTCCCTGTCACAGGAGGAATAGTTGCCTCGGGAGCTGACAACCCTAAAGAAGTAGCAAATGTGGTAGTGTGCGAGGGTGTCGGCTGACCAGTCAACTCGCTGTAAGTAGCACTTTAATCACCGAAGGGTGTGCCTGTCAGGAGGTGAGGGCGAGATTGGTCTGAAGGAGTAAACCCCGTCTGAATAGGCGTGTAGCTCGGGGACTGGAACGACTGGGGAACCTGCTGCTGTGGAGAGGTAAACTGAAAGCTCGGCTGTCCCTGACTCGATGGACCACTGGACTGTAAAGCAGGAGTCAGGATAGAAGCAGGCGGAGGAACCCCAACAGTGACTAGATGGCGCAGAAGGTCCAAATACTGCTGCTGACTAGCTGCACTCTGTCGCTGCATCTCGTACTGCTGTCGCTGCATCTCAACTTGCTGCCTCTGGATCTCAAGCTGCTGACGCTGAAACTCGTCCTGACGAACCTGTATCTGTGCAAATGCTGCAGCTGTATCCTGAGCCTGTCGCTGTATCTGCTGCGCCTATCGCTCCTGTGCCTGGGTCAGCCTCTCAAGTATAGCCACCATGGCTGGGTCTGAGTGGGAGGCTGAACCAGAGCCACCGGCCTCGTGGTCGTGAGGCCGAGGAGACCGATACCTGGGGATGGGCTGGTAATCCTCATCAGTGCTGTCAGATGCCTCATCCTCAGGGAGATCAGCAGGCTGAGCATCAAGATCGGCAAGCTCTGCCTCGGCAAGACCCTCAACAGTGGCGTCCTGCTCAGCTGCTGTCTCTGGAACCTCAGGTCTCTCGCGCTATCCTGGCACTGGGGCCTGATCTCTGGTAACTGAAGCCCAAAGCTGATGGATATCATACTCAGGGAAGGCAGTGGTAGTATCTGATATCTCAGCTTTGATCTCTGCTGGAAGCTGAATGGCAGATCTGATGATGAAGCATATCCAGTGAGCATAGGGTAGCTGACGATGTCCCTTGAAGCCCTCAGCTAGGGTGTCCTCCATCTCACTAAGCATGAGATCCCAAATGTCGAACGGTGTCTGTGAGAGGAGGTGGTGAACAACCCATAGCTGCATCCGAGTCAAGCCCTCTCTGTAGCGAAGTCTGGGAAGAAGAGTGCGTCTGACTATAGCATCCAGGACTCTGGCTAGCGGTGTCAAGCTGGCAGGAGTGCGACGAGACCCTTCGCCAAAAGGCTCACGGAAGCAGGGTCGAATCAAATCTGTCGGTGGCACTGTCCCGCCGTGAGGGCGTCTGGGTGGAGGAGTCTGACCAAAACAGAGCTGATGTATCTTCGTGTCTGAAGCTGGGAGTCTGAGAATCTCCCGCACCCTAGTGCTGTACAGTCTGTGCTCACGGCCTCGGAATGCAAAGTGTATAAACTCATGGGCAGGATCAATCCACAGTGAAGCATAGAACTCTCTGACCCATGTGCCGCAGTATGCACCTGTCCGTCCAAGAAAATCTGACAAGCCTGGCAGAAAGGACAGGTGCGGACGAAGCTGCTCTCCCACAACCTCAACAAGTGACTCAAGCCGACAGACCCTCTGTGGTCGAAAAGCAATACCGCTGTCAACAAGAGCCCTGTAGAAATCCTCCTGTAGAGGAGTATAGAAACCCTCTGAAGCTCTGGGATCCCTCTGAGGTGGGAACCACCGACTGACCTCAACGAACCTCAACCCTTGCACCTGATGTGCTGTAGCACCCCTCAAGTCAAAGTGCTCGACCGGGGGTGAACCTCTAGCCCTGGGAGGAGGACGTGCTCCACGACGCTGGCCCTCTGGCCTAGGAGTCACCTGAGCTCGTGTGCGTGTGGAGCGGCGACGCGGTGGAGTCTGAGCTGGCTGCTCCTCTGTACCCTCTGTAGCCTCTGGAGCCTCTGGAGCCTCTGTAGGTGGATCAACTGACATAGCATCCGTAGCTCCTGTGTCCTCTGTGCCCTCAGTGGCCTGTGTGCCCTCAATGGCCTCTGTACCAAGCTGTCGACCTTCAAGATGAAAGCGACGCTCGCCTATGCGTATGCCACTGCTCCTGCCTCCCCTCTCTGCCTGCTCTGCTGCATCTGCAACGGCCTGAGCGATCTCTGCATCGGTAAGTGTCTTCTTCTTCTTTCTGGCCATGATTTTGATGTGCTTCCCACGCGCAACCTCAGACAAACGAGGAGGACTGTCGTCCCCGTCACCAGGAGCACCACCGGCGTTCTTGCAACGCACCATGCTGACAAACTGACGGAAAACCTCTGAAAGATGGTGAACTGTCACTCGAGAGGCTTGGCCTCAATCCGTATCCACAGGCTTGGCCTCGGATTCAGCAAACTAAGATCACCCTGACACACCGACAAACTCGCTGAAAAGACGGAGTAGATGGATCTACTATAAGCAACATATATAACTAAAAGGTACGAAACCCTAGAGATAGCAAGGATGTAAGATAAGATATGAATCGAAACGCAATAGCTACCTCGGATCGACGAGAAGACGGTGACGAGATGAGGTGACCTAGATCGTGAGACTTCCCGAATTCGCCGGACGAGCGCTGATTTGCCGAAACATGAGATAATTAGGATTACAAGGAACGAGTTACGGCAAGCCCTAGCGAGGGAGTCAAGGAGACGCGAAACAACCTCGCGACGAAGACGACGCGCGACGAAACCTCGACGACGAACGGCCGAATCGCGTTACGCAAACCCTAGGTTAGGGTTAGGGCAACCGCGACGAGAATCGATCGGAGTCGTGCGCGAGGCGGTCAACGGCCGGAGGTGGTGCTTGGCAAGCTAGGGCGCGGCTCACGGTGGCAGAGGCGCGGCTCACCGGCGGCGAGAGGCAAGCGGGTGGCGATGGCGCGGCTGCGGGCAGGCACGGGCAAGTCGCAGGCAGCGTGCGCGCGCGGGCAGGTGCGAGCGAGGAAGCGCGGGGAGGCTCGGGGGAGTCGCCGGAGAGGAAGGAGAAGCGGTGGGGCGCGGCGGCTCCGGCGAAACGGTGAGACGGCGGATTTAGGGCTGCGGCGGTGGTGGCACGAGCGATTGAAAAGAAACCGGCCGAAAACGAACCGTTTTATGAGGGGGTTAGATTCGCTCGTCACGCGATGACCGGACGCGGTGGTCGATATGACCGGACGCGGTGGTGCAGCGTCCGGTTACACTCCAGTAAGCTCCTAGAGCGACCGAACGCGTCCGGTTAGGACTGACCGGACGCGGTCAGAGTCCGGTCGAGGGGTACTCGGGAAATCATCGCGAATGACCGGACGCGGTGGTGGTAATCGGGACCGGACGCGGTGGTCAACAGCTGCGCATCCGGTGCAGCGTCCGGTCACTAGATCTGGAGTTGGTCTTCTGGATGACCGGACGCGCTAGTGGACGCCAGGACTGGACGCAGTGGTGAAGCATCACTGCGTCCGGTGCAGCGTCCGGTCCAGCGTCCGGTCACTATTTTTCGCCCTTCTTCGTTCCGAACATCGACGCGACTTCTCCCAATCAAGTTCCAATTCAAAGAGACACAAATAAACACCAATTGGAACCTGATATGAGTGACCTCACTCAAACCCTCAAGATTTTCAAAATAGATTGCCTTAGGCTAGTATTATTTTTAAGAAAATAGGCAATAAACACCCGAGGAGCAACGTATGGCCATGCAATAGAGTTTTTGAACCTTTAGGAGCGTCAAAATGCTCTCTCTATCCATGGACGAACACAGAGGTTGCTCAAAGCTAAACCGAAAAGAAACGACAAACTAACAACCATGCATATGCAATGCAATACACGAAAGTAAAGCTAGGTTGCTTGTCAAGTTTGATCCACGGTTAGGCTTCTTCACTCCTCCAAAGGAGGGTTATCGTAACCGTGTTAGTCAAGCCCTAGATGCATTGCGATAAGATAAACATGGCATATAATACAATGCAATGCACGGGACAACACAAGCTCATTTTTTAAAGTTGCTAGAATCAAGCACATTAAGTTCACTTCTTAACCTACAAAAGGTGGCCTCATCCAACGGTTTAGTGAAGATATCCGCTAATTGATTTTCACTTCTTACACCTTCTAGTGATATGTCATTTTTAGCAACGTGATCTCTTAGAAAGTGATGGCGGATATCAATGTGCTTGGTGCGAGAGTGTTGTGCCGGATTGTTAGCAATTTTAACGGCACTTTCATTATCACATAAAAGTGGCACCTTTTCAAGAACAATTCCATAATCTAGGAGGGTTTGTTTCATATATAAGATTTGTGCACAACAAGCCCCCGCGGCAATGTATTCCGCCTCGGCGGTGGACAAAGCCACACTATTTTGCTTTTTAGATGACCAAGATACTAAAGATCTCCCAAGCAAATGGCACCCTCCGGATGTGCTTTTTCTATCAATTTTGCAACAGGCATAATCCGAATTGGAATAGCCAACTAGTTGGAATCTAGCTCCTTTGGGATACCAAAGACCAATGCTTGGGGTGTGCTTAAGGTATCTTAGGATTCTTTTTACGGCACTTAAGTGAGGTTCTTTAGGGCACGCTTGAAAGCGAGCACACATGCACACACTAAACATGATATCGGGCCTAGATGCGGTAAGGTACAACAAACTACCAATCATAGAACGATAGAGAGTTTGATCAACCGGTTTACCTCCCTCATCTAGGTCGAGATGTCCATTTGATGGCATTGGGGTCTTGATTGGTTTGCATTCTTCCATCTTGAATCTTTTGAGAAGATCCTTGGTATACTTTTCTTGAGAGATGAAAATCCCTTCTCTCATTTGCTTGACTTGAAACCCAAGGAAGAATGTGAGCTCACCAATCATTGACATCTCGAACTCCTTCGACATCAATTCACCAAATTCTTTGCAATAATCTTCATTTGTTGATCCGAAGATGATATCATCAACATACACTTGACAAATGAAGATCTCCCCATTAAGCTTCTTGGTGAATAGTGTGGTGTCGACCTTCCCAATGGTGAAGCCCTTCTCAATGAGGAAGTCCCAGAGGCGCTCATACCATGCTCTAGGGGCTTGCTTGAGCCCATATAGCGCCTTGGACAACCTATAAACATAATTAGGATATCTAGGGTCTTCAAACCCGGGAGGTTGATTAACAAAGACTAGTTCATTTATGAAGCCATTTAAGAATTCACTTTTCACATCCATTTGATATAGTTTCATATCATGATGTGATGCATATGCAAGGAGGATACGAATGGCTTCAAGTCTTGCAACGGGTGCAAAGGTATCTCCAAAATCAAGACCTTCAACTTGAGAGAACCCCTTTGCAACTAGTCTTGCCTTGTTCCTCACTACTATGCCTTGGTCATCTTGCTTGTTTCGGAACACCCACTTGGTTCCAATGACTCTTGCACCTTTGGGATGCTCTTCAAGTGTCCATACTTGATTGCGGGTGAAGTTGTTCAATTCTTCATGCATAGCATTCACCCAATCCAGATCTTGAAGAGCTTCTTCTACATTTTTAGGTTCAACACAAGAGACAAAAGAGTGATGTTCAACAAAAGAAGCTAGCTTTTGGGATCGAGTCATTACTCCCTTTGTAGGACTCCCTATGATGAGTTCTTGTGGATGTGCTTGAAGTAGAGGTGAGTTTCTTCTATCAACCACTTGAGGAGGTGGATGGGGAGCATCAACATCTTGAGCTTGTGCCTCGGCTTGTTCATGAGAGACATAAGTGTCTTCATTTTCAACTCTCTCATTCTTGTCATCATCTTGAGGCACACGTGAAGATGGTGGATCAACAATTTGTACATCGTCATCATCATCTTTTGGCTTGATGTCTCCCACGGGCATGTTCTTCATGGCCTCCCTCAAGGGTTCATCACCTACATCATCACAATTCTCAATTGCTCCTTGGGAGCCGTTAGATTCATCAAATTCCACATCATATGTTTCTTCAACCAAACCGGTGGCATGGTTAAATACTCTATACGCTTTGGACTTTGATGAGTAACCAACAAGAAAACCAATATCACAACGTCTTTGAAACTTCCCTAGGTGTTGACGCTTCTTGTAGATGTAGCATTTGCAACCAAACACCCGGAAGAATGAGACGTCTAGCTTTTTCCCATTAAGCAACTCATAGGGGGTCTTGCCAAGAAACTTTTGTAGGAAGAGGTGATTTGAAGCATAGCATGTGGTGTTGATTGCCTCGGCCCACAATTTTTCCGGAGTGTTGTACTCATCTAGCATTGTTCTTGCAAGGGTGATCCAAGTCCGGTTCTTTCTCTCAACTACACCATTTTGTTGAGGAGTATAGGTTGAAGAGACTTCATGCTTGATTCCAATTTCATCACAATTAGCTTCAATGTTTGTGTTGTCAAACTCTTTGCCATTGTCACTTCTAATCTTCTTTATCTTGACTTCAAATTCATTTTGAGCTCTCTTTGCAAACTTCTTGAAGCAATTTGCCACTTCGGATTTGTCATGAAGGAAGAAAGTCCATGTATACCTTGAGTAGTCATCCACTATCACAAGACAATAGAGATTTCCACCCAAGCTCTTGTATGTTGTAGGCCCAAACAAATCCATGTGTAGAAGTTCTAGCACTCTTGAAGTTGACATGAAAGCTTTGGTTGGATGAGTGTTTGCAACTTGTTTGCCCGCTTGACATGCACTACAAGGTTTGTCCTTTTCAAACTTCACATCCTTCAATCCTCTCACTAGTTCTTTCTTCAATAGCTTGTTGAGAGTGTTCATTCCAACATGAGCAAGCCTCCTATGCCAAAGCCAACCAAGTGAGGTCTTGGTGAACAAACATGTCATCAAATTTGCATCTTCGGAGGTGAAGTCAACAAGATAAAGATTGTTGTATCTAAAGCCTTTGAATATCACTTGCTTGTCATCTATCTTTGAAACTTCCACTTCATTTGGTGTGAACAAGCATTGGAAGCCAATGTCACAAAGTTGCCCAATGGATAATAAGTTGAAACTCAATGAAGCAACATAGAGCACATTTGAGAGTGAGTGATCATTTGATATTGCAATCTTGCCTATACCCTTGACTTTGCTCTTTGAATTATCCCCAAATGTGATCTTCTCTTGACATATCCCATTCTCTTCAATGGAGGTGAACATACGAGGATCACCGGTCATATGTTGAGTGCAACCACTATCAATAACCCAATGAGATCCACCGGTCTTGTAGTTCACCTTTCGTTCACCCTTGGCCATAAGGCATAGGTGAGTAGTGGACGATGATGATGAAGGAGGCGGTGAAGGTGGTGATGAAGATGTTGGTGAAGATGATGGCCCCATCACAAATGCGGCAACCTTCTCTTTCTCATTATTGCTTTCATCTTCGGAGGACTCACAAGATGATTCAATATCGGTGAGCCAATCACCAACAATATATGCCTTTCCTCCCTTCTTCTTCTTGTGAAAATCCTTCTTCTTGCCATCCTTCTTCTTGTATGGTTTGTTTTTCTTCCTCTCTTCTTCTTCATCACTTGAATCATTTTTCTTGCCCTTGTTCTTGTTCTTGTACTTGTCTTTTGGTGGTCTAGGGCATTGATGAGCTAAGTGGCCAAGTTCACCACAATTGTAGCAATCCATCTCTGAGATTGGCTTTCTCTTGCTACTTGTGAAGAATTTCTTTTTCTTGCCGTCAAACTTGATGCCACTCTTGTTGAGCTTCTATAGCATTTTGGTGGTCTTTCTCACCATGAGTGCAAGTGATTCATCATCAACATCACTTTCACTTGAGCTTTCTTGCACCATCATGGCTTGGCCCTTCTTCTTCTTCTTGTCATGACTAGCTTTGAAGGCCAAGTCTTTCTTCTTGGAAGATGATGAGCCCTCTTCCGGAGTGATGTGCATGTACATCTCATGAGCATTGATCTTCCCCAATACTTGTGTCGGTGTTGCGGTGGAAAGATCACTTTGGTGAAGCACGGTGACAATGTGACCATACTTCTCAATGGGAAGAACACTCAAGATCTTTCTTGCAACATCCGATTGGCTCATTTGAGTGAGCCCAAGTGCATTGAGGTCCTCTACAAGAACATTCAAACGAGTGTACATATCATTAGCACTTTCTTTGGGAAGCATCTCAAAAGAATTAATTTTCTTTAAAGCAAGGTGATAGCGTTCCTCACACTCACTCTTAGTTCCCTCATGGAGAGCACAAAGATTTTCCCATAATTCATGAGCGTTCTTTGCATTACGCACAATATTGAAGATATCTTTGCCTAAGCCCCGGTAGAGTGCATTTTTGGCCTTTGCATTCCACCGGTCGTACTTCTCCTCGTCACCAATGGGGTTTGCGGGATCCTTGATAGCGGGAAGCCCTTGGGTTGCGGCTCTAAGACACCCAACATCTATGGCTTCGAGATACGCCTCCATACGGATTTTCCAATATGGAAAATCATCCCCCTCAAAGGTGGGAGGTGGTCCTTCCCCGTTAGACATCTTGCTCTAGGCGGTAAAGCCTAAAATAGGAGCAACTCGGCTCTGATACCAATTGAAAGGATCAAGATGCCCAAGAGGGGGGGTGAATTGGGCTTTTCTAAAGATTAATTGCAAGAATTAAATCCTACAAGCCGGAATTCACCCCTAGTGCCTACTTGTGTTCCTAGAGATTCTACCGATAAAAGTTTTGCACCCTAGTTTCGAATCCTAGTCTAGCATGGCAATTCTAGGAAAGTAAATCAAGCAATGAATGTAAATACGAGAATGTAAATGCTTGAAAGTAAGGGCAAGGAACACGGTGATGTTTTCTGAGGTATCAGAGAGTCGCCACTCCCCACTAGTCCTCGTTGGAGCACCCGCGCAAGGGTGTAGCTCCCCCTTGATCCGCGCAAGGATCAAGTGCTCTCTACGGGTTGATTCTTCGACACTCCGTCGCGGTGAATCACCCAAAATCGCTCACAAGATGAGTTGGGTCATCCACAAGCTCCACCGGATGATCACCAAACTCCCAATCACCTCCAAGCCGTCTAGGTGATGGCGATCACCAAGAGTAACAAGCTAGAACTCTCACTTGACCACAACGAGCCTAAATGAGAAGGTGGATGCACACTTGCTACTCTCTAATCGCTAGTGAGGAACTCTCAAGCTTTGAATCTCAAAACACAATCCTCACTAGAGCTCTTGCACTCCCTTGCACTTCAAAGGTGTTTCTCAGCTGATCAAATGAGCAAGAGACCTCTAAAAGAGGTGGTGGGGATGTATTTATACACCCCACAGTCGAAACGAACTGTTACCTGCCAACTCAGCAAAACACGGGGTGACCGGACGCGCCGGTCGAAGTGACCGGACGCGCCGGTCCCCTGTAACGGTCGAAAAACCGAAAACTGAGCTGAGTGACCGGACGCGCCGGTCAGGGGTGACCGGACGCGTCCGATCGTGCAGGGAGCTTACTGTAACCACACCGGACGCGCGACCGCGTCTGATCGGTGATGACCGGACGCGTCCGGTCGTCGCTGGACCTTACTGGAACGTGACCGGACGCGCCGATCACACCCAGGTCGCGTCCGATCGGGTGTTTCCCTTCAAGTGACACGTGTCGGCTCTGACCACCGCGTCCGGTCCTCGCAAGGACCGCGTCCGGTCGTCAGCACCGAAACTCAGTCGCAGTTTTGAACTGACCGGACGCGTCCGGTCATGCCGAAGACCGCGTCCGGTCAAGGGAAAAACACCCTAAACTTTCCGAAACGCGTCGCAACTTGAACCAAGTTGCTTCCAACTGAACTTTGAGCTATTCTAGAGCTACCTAGCGCTAAGTTTAACAAGTGTGCACCACACCTAAACATAGGACTCACCTAGGCCAAGCTACCCGCTCATGCCCCCCTTTATAGTACGGCCAAAAGAGAAAAACGAAGATCCTAACGACTTTCCGAATGTATCTCAACACCTCGACATTCGTAACTAATCGTCCTTAATCTTGATGGCACTCCTTTGAAAACCGAAACGATTTCCATCAAGGGGCATGAATACCATGGTGCCCAAAGCAGTTATAACCTCCATGACCTAACTTACCAAAGTTTCTGCAAAACACACGTTGGTCATGGTAATAAAGCGTTGTCATCAATTGCCGAAACCAAACCTTGGGGCCTAGATGCTTTTAGTTATTACAAAATTATCAAAGTTGTGTTACAAGCATAGTGTTCATAAATAAAACGACAAAGAGGCAACACACCCTCCTCAAGAAGGTCGATGATAAGAAACATGTGCCTAACACCTTGGAAAGTCCTCTGAGTAACCATCCCAATCTCCATCTTCTGAGTAGGCTACAATTTTTTTGGAGATAGCAAGGGTGAGCACATGTCGTACTCAGCAAGTATAGGCGAAAAACATCATATGCAAGGCTTCCAATAAGGAAAAGCTAACACTAGCTTACTGCAAGTTAGCATTTTTAATTGACAAAGTTTTATTTAAACAACCTAATGATTACTAAGTGAGTATAAGAGATCCCATACCATTAATTAAATGAGGGTAATGTCATTGTATAAAAGATCATCATCCGACATAGACATGTCCAACAAGTTCCATTTCTAATCACGTGAGTATCCAGGTGAAAGCCCAAGTTTGGTTTTGGTAATTAATGACACCAAGTTGCTAATGCTATTGTATCAAGTGGAATGAGTTAGGCCTAAGCAACACATGTGATGAAGGTGTATGTGGCATAAAGTGATGGCCACAAGATCACAAGAGGTGGAGATGCACATAAATTGATGGACATAATGATCAAGTGAAGGAGAAGGATCTAAGAGCGTAAGGAAAAAGGTATAACCATAGGGTTTTCCTTTTGCCGGTCTAAGATGAGTAGAGAAGTGATTGACCGGGTTTAGGATACATAGCCGACTATCAAGAGGGGCAATCACGGTTAGCTCGGAAATCAAGTGCCACTAGATCAACGTCTTGAGCATATGCATCAGGATCTAGTAGAGAGCTAACATAACACCTTGAAAAATGTTTGTGAAATGCTAACACACATGCACATGGTGGTGTACACTTGGTGGTGTTAGCACTTTTGCGAAGGCGGTGGAGTTTAAGCAGTAGAGAGGGGTTTGGGTTCCTCTCTCCCTCCCGCCGAGCATGCGAGGCAGCATTCAGTGCTTTTTGGGGAAGTGAAACACCTATTTTCTACTACGCCAGAGTCGGAAAAGAAACAGAGGCGAATGGTCACCGTGACCGGTGCGTCCAATCATCATGTTTTTCACTACGTCGTCCGGTAACAGCTAGCTGCGTACCCCTTCACTTTAAATAGAAGTTGGCCGGGGTTTGGGGTATCTCTTGCACATTTTGAGATATTGAGACATCCTTTGAGCTAGAGAACAACCCCTCCACTCATGATGAGGACATCGCCATGCTGGACACACCGACGCTATGGTCTTTCCCAAGTTGCAATTCGTCTCCAACTCAGCTGCCACGTCACCCTCGGATTCAGCAGACACGTCGTCACTGTTTCGGTCATAACTCTCTCATACGACATCAAAACGGGGTGTTCTTGGATGCGTTGGAAAGGGGACAATGACGCCGTCGTTTTGGATTTGGTCTCAGTGCCAGAAGGTCCGTGGATCATTCTGTGTGACCACGGCAAGGTGCTGCATCACCTATTTGGGCCAACTTGGCCATGTATCATGTCGGGCCTTAAGCCCAAGTTGTGGGCGCCCAACCCCTGGCCGTCCCCAACCCTAGGTCGAGTCTTAGACTATAAACATAGCCGCTGCCACTGCTAGACAATTGGGTTTTGTTTAGAGTTTAGTTTTCCATCGAGAAACTGAATCGTTCATTGTAACTGTGGTGACAAATCCTTTTATAGTGATCCAAGGCCCCTGTTCTTAATCTTCTCCACTGTGTCGATTAGCCCTTTGGAACCGAGTTCTTGAACCCTCTATTGATATTCGCATCTTT
Organism: Saccharum spontaneum; assembly: GCA_022457205.1. Classification (NCBI taxonomy): domain Eukaryota; kingdom Viridiplantae; phylum Streptophyta; class Magnoliopsida; order Poales; family Poaceae; genus Saccharum; species Saccharum spontaneum. Next base: position 22,327,953 of record CM039612.1, on the reverse strand, counting down.
CATATTTGCAATTTTAGATTGCGTGTTTTACCTTCTTGCTTGTGCTCTTCGATTCGCTTGTAGGAAAAGCCTTCTTGGCGAGGTCAATCAAGTTGTGCTTGGTTGATAACCAACGGAGCAGTGGTGTAACGATTGCAGGGTTCGAATTGTGTCTGATTTGAAGCTGGATCGCCAACGTCGAGATCTCCTCAAATCGAACTTACCGGCTACCTCTTGAAAGATCGGGCCTGTACCTTATCAATTGGTGTCAGAGCTTTTAGGTTTACCGCGAGGTATATTCTCGTTTGCCTTAGATTTATATTTGTTCATTACCTAGAGTCCACAAAAAGCCCAAAAATATTTCAATTTCCGCTATCCTATCACCCTTTGTGCCTTTGCAATTTCGTTTCAGATTTGCGTTGTTGAGTTTGTGTCCGTGGTCAAGTCTTGTTGCTGGTTTAGGATTGTGTTCGTGGTCGTAGTTCAATCGCCCATTGCTGTGATTTTTGTTTTCCGCCGCTATCCCATCCACCGTTTTCCAAACAACAAGTCGAAGCCACCACATTACTCGACTTGCCCCGCTAGCCGCCTTGTGTAACTTTTTGCCACCGCGCAAACCCTAGATAGGTTGCTAGCCGCTCTTATTTTGCCTGTATCGCAACCCTTCTTACATCATCAGGCGAATACCTACTGCTATTAGTCACAAGGACGATCTTGTGATCGGTGTTGGAGTTTAGGGACGTTTTGCCCTAACTGCCGCTGTCGTGTTGTGCCTCCTGGAACACATAACTCGAGATACCTTCGGTAAAACAGGCATAACTTTTCGCTCGTTTATCAGAAAAATCTGAAATTTTTACAGCAGCTTCTTGACACCATTTGGAGCTGACCCAAACTCAGCTTTGCCCTGTTTGGTTTCATCAAAATTGCCAAAAACATTCAGGAAAATAAAGAAAAAAATTGTCAAAGTTTTTGCACGCTTTTCAGAGAACGTGCTATATTTCTGTAGACCACATCCCACCTCAGTTGTAGGTGCCAATTTTTGTGGTTACATCTTTTTTTGATCCTTGTTCAGAGAAAAATATAAAAAAATAGTGCAAAAATAAAAAAGTTTGATTCCTACTAATGCCTTTTGGAAAAATTCAGGAAAAAGGAAAAATCCAGGCTATTTGCTTGTTCTGTGAGTTTCTTTCATCGTCCTTTGTTTTCACCTTGTTGCGCTACGTCTCAACACGTCTTAGCCAGCACCTTTGATTTGTACTTTGGATCCGGATTGAACAATCGCTAATCTGCATTCGTTAATTGCTAATCCTTGTTGTCATATTGGTGCCTACCCATAGCTCCACATATTCTTCTATCAACACAGGTTCATCTTGCAACTATTACCCACGCTCAACAACAGTTTACTTCGTCACTTTGGTTTTGCTCCTATTTGGCGTTGGTAAGAATACAAGCAAGACGGTGATAAGCCGCTTGTGATTTTGCATTCCACTTTCACCACCACCACCACTTGTCTCCTTTTGGTTGATAGGGATAATACTTTGGTGTTGTCTTTTTCTATCTTCTAACCATGGCAGGATCTCCGACGGACTTCAATGAGTGCATGTCCAAGGGCGAGCTTACAACGTTCATGACTGAACAACGCAATCTTATGACCGAGCTGACGCGCAATGTGAACAATCTGGTCACCCGCATTGAACAACTCAAGCAACGTCCTCCACCTCAACGTGTTGCTGATGAAGATGCAGATCATTTTGGTGATGAAGATGCAGATGCGAATGCTGACAGTTATGCCCGTCGCCGCCTCAACTTCAACCGTCACGGTATGGGAGGTAATAATCATGGTAATAATGATCCTTTTGCTAAAATTAAATTTAGCCTTTCTCCTTTTGCTGGTAATGTTGATCCAGAGGCTTATTTAGATTGGGAGTTTGCTGTTCAACAAAAATTTGATTCTCATAATGTTCCTGCTGAGCATAGAGTTAGACTTGCTACTAGTGAGTTTACTAATTTTGCTTTGTTCTGGTGGAGTGATCTTTGCAATGCTAATAATGCTGCTGCTGTGTTTCAAACTTGGAATGCTTTAAAGCAACATATGAAATCTCGTTTTGTTCCTCCTTATTACCAATGTGATTTACGTTTGAAACTACAAACTTTAAAACAAGGTGATAAAGGAGTAGAAGCTTACTATCAAGAATTGCTTATTGGTTTAGCCTGTTGTGGTATAAATGAAGATGATAATGATGCTAGTGCTAGATTTTTTGGTAGTTTAAATCATGATATACAGAACATACTTGATTACAAAGAATGGCGCAATTTTTCCCAATTGTATCATCTTGCTATTAAGGTAGAACGTGAAGTACAGGGACGCAAACAACACCAGCCTTTCAGGTCTAATAATGGGAGAAATTTCATCGGCGTTCAGAGTCGGATACACCCAAGATTCCTGTTGCATCATAGCCATCTACACCTCCATTTTCTTCCGCGGTAAGTAAATTGTCTAATGTGCAGAAGAAAGGTGCCACTCCGGGTGCTTCTACTAGCTCCTCCTCGTCTAGCTCTAAAATCATTTGCCACCGATGCAAAAGCATGGGACATGTCATGAAGGATTGCCCCAGTCGTCGTGCTTTCATGGCTACCGAGGATGGATATGTAAGTGCTAGTGATGTTGAAGATGATTTAGCCCTTGCTGCTAACGTTGATGCAGATTCCACCGAGGGCGATCAAGACAAGGAGGCCATCATCATTGACTCCGTGGCTGCTACCGCAGACTACCCTAGCCTTCTTGTGCAGCGTGTGTTGAGTACACGTGTGGGACATGAAGAAGCGATGACGATCCAATGCCACAATTTGTTCCACATGTATTTCATTGTGTAGGGCTGTCGTGTTCTCACTATCATTGATAGTGAAAGTTGCAATAACTTGGTGAGTTCAGATTTGGTTGAGAAGCTTGGCTTGACCACACGACAACATTCGTATCCAAATAAACTTCAATGGTTCAATAATAGTGGTAAGACTAAGGTAACTAAATCAGCACGTATTAGCTTTTTCACAGGTTCTTATCATGATACTGCTGATTTTGATGTTGTCCCTATGCAAGCTTGTTCCATTTTGTTAGGTCGTCCATGGGAATTTGATAATGATGCTTTACACCATGGTAGAACTAATACATACACTATCATACATAAAGACAAGAAACTGGTCTAACAAGACATAGAGCAAGCAATTCTGTAACCCAACTTTAAACAGCTATAACTCCTAAACCACATGGCCAAATGCCACCAACTTTTAACAGCAGCTAGATACATAAATTATCTACAACGTTTGTATAAACAAGTTTCACAACAAAGCACATTATCATGAAGAACTTTGCTAAGTTCCCAGATCTGTCCAGAAATCTCATTTGCAAGAAATAATTATTAACTTACATTACCAACATATAATCGGACAAAACCAACTTTACTAACATGTCACACATGACTAATGAACACTAGAAAACATAGTGTGCTTTCCTAAATAAATTCTTTTAATATATTTTCTTAATTTATTTAGATAATGAGGTGGAATTATAAACACCTATGAAATGTGCACAATAAATTCTACCAAAATAACAGTGGCCTAAATATGCTCCCAAAAGTCTATTATCCAAATTTCAAGCCATTTGGACAAGTATATCAATCTCTATGAAAAAGACAAATAGCTATTGCAATAAATCATGTGAGATCAAATTAAACCTAAAACTCAATATTTTCTATGAACACATGGCCATAGTATGAATCAACATGATAGAGCAACATCATACTAAGGTAATGGAACAACATTTTCCATTTTATCATTTATATATTATTGATAAGCTATTTATCAAGCCATAAACAAGTTAAATCAATAACTTGATCATCCGGTAAGCAATGACCATGAAATTTATACCACAGTACATACATAGCATGGTAAGACTACCATAAAAGTTTCACATCATTTGGAGCAACACAACTCAAGATATAAAAATGACAAGCAATATAATGTAGATTTCCTTATTTATCAAGGTCAAATTAAAACCTTAAGAAAATAGTGAACAACTAATAGGTTTAATATTTTTATTAGTTATTACATGTTATCACAAGATTAACAAAACAAGAATCACTATTTTTGGATATCTAAAACTCCAGATCTTGCTCTAGTCAAGTTTAAAGGCATTTTTAGAGATATTTTCCAACTTAAATTAAAACACCAGAAAACTTCTACAAACATGTAACATTTTATGATTCTACTACATAGAGATTTTCTCAAGGTTTCCAAAAAGTCCACATTTGCTATTTTTGGACTCCTAAAACTCAAGGTAGGAATTTTACAATATGTAGCAATATTCTGGAAAGAAAAATAGTAAAACCCTCTTAACCCCAGATCGGCTATGCGCACCCGGTTGTACACCCAAACAATTTCCAAAGGCGCTGACGCGTGGGTCCTGCTGCCTAGATGGGCCCACATGTCATTTAAAGAGAAACAACTAACCAAGACTTTTGTGAAGAGTTTGGAAATATGATGGCAAAAGAGTTTGAGATGTCTATTATTGGAGAGCTTAGTTACTTTCTTGGACTTCAAATCAAGCAAATGAAGAATGACACTTTTGTAAGTCAAGGGAAGTACATTAAGGACATGATCAAGAAGTTTGCATTGCAAGATGCTAAGCCAATGAGTACTCCAATGGGCACTAATGATCAATTGGGTATTGATGCTAGTGGAAACATGGTAGATCAAAATCAATACCGGTCTATGATTGGAAGTTTGCTCTATGTTACCGCTTCTAGGCCGGATGTAATGTTTAGTGTGTGCAAGTGTGCAAGATATCAAGCTTCACCTAGAGAAAGTCACTTGAAGGCAACTAAGAGAATATTGATATATCTTAAGGGCACTCATGATGTTGGATTATGGTTTCCAAAGGGGCCTAATTTTGAGTTGATTGGATATTCAGACTCCGACTATGGTGGATGCAAGATTGATAGAATGAGCACAAGTGGCACTTGTCAATTGCTTGGAAGGTCTCTTGTTTCATGGTCATCAAAGAAACAAAATAGTGTTGCACTATCTACCACCGAGGCCGAATACATTAGTGCTGGTAGTTGTTGTGCACAATTGCTTTGGATGAAAGTAACCTTGAATGACTTTGAAATCAAATTCAAGAATGTGCCATTGTTTTGTGACAATGAAAGTGCTATCAAGATGACTCAAAATCTGGTTCAACATTCAAGAACCAAGCACATTGACATAAGGCATCACTTCATAAGAGACCATCAACAAAAGGGTGATATTAGCATTGAGAGCATTGGCACCGAAGATCAACTAGCCGACATATTCACAAAGCCACTTGATGAGAAGAGATTTTACAAGTTGAAGAATGAATTGAACATACTTGACTTCTCCAACTTGAAATGAGTGCACCCCCACATTCTTATATGACATGCCTCCCCTTCAACAATGCAAGGTAAAGTTGTTTGGCATATCATTCATACTTTACTAAGGACATGTTTAGAACATATAGACATATTTGCATGACAAATAGGCTCATTCATGAAAATCAAATGATTTTGTTGTATATATGGTACCACTACTGCTTCTATGTTTGATTGATCTAGTGGTAGCATATGACATGTTTGTGGGCTTGCAAACCTAGTGTTGAATCTAGAAAATGAGGTCATGATGTGTAATTCAACATGGTCAAGATAACCCTTATACTTTATGAGGTGTGAAGAAGCTTGTCCTTGGATCAAACCGAATTACATATTCTAGGCAAGTGATCTAGATTGAACCATAATTTGGACTCCCTCTTTTTGATTGACTTGACTATCACTAAAATTGGCACCTTTTTGGTGATTGTTGACAAAGGGGGAGAGAAAAGTCACAAAGATAAAAAGTTAAGTTGCAAAGGGGAGAAGTAAGTCACAAAGGTATAGTAAGGGGGAGAGAAATCAAAGATATGACATTGAAAAGGGATCAATTAAAATTGAGCACACAAGTAGGGGGAGCAAGCTCATGAATCATTTGTTGCATTTGTATGTGCATTAACATGATGAATTGTTGCATTGCAAAGCTTAAATTCATATTCATGCTTGTATAGTGATTGCTAGAAATAGAACTTGAATGATGATTTGTTGAGAGTAGCTTTATAAGTGGTATCTAGACACCTTTGCTTATAATGTTGATCTCACGAGGTATTTTAGTGTTTGTGATCTTTACAAGTGATGTATAACAAGTGGTGTCTAGCTACATCGATGCTAAGGATGGTATATAAAAGGCAACTCCGATTGGTATCACGCTTCAAAGGTCTATTCTATATACCTTAGCATCAATTTGATAGTAGTAACACTCCCAAAATTCAAATCCATACATATGTGCACAATTGAACCAAACTCATGGAAGCACATATGTAGGGGGAGCTAATACTATCGAAATTGAAAATTGATTTCATTTCATATCTTTGTGATGGTTGTCATCAATTACCAAAAAGGGGGAGATTGAAAGCCCAAGTTTGGTTTTTGTAATTAATGACATCAAGTTGCTAATGCTATTGTATCAAGTGGAATGAGTTAGGCATAAGCAACACACATGATGAAGGTGTATGTGGCATAAAGTGATGGCCACAAGATCACAAGAGGTGGAGATGCACATAAATTGATGAACATGATGATCAAGTGAAGGAGAAGGATCTAAGAGCGCAAGGCAAAGGTATAACCATAGGGTTTTCCTTTTGCCAGTCTAAGATGAGTAGAGAAGTGATTGACCGGGTTTAGGATACATAGCCGACTATCAAGAGGGGCAATCACGGTTAACTCGGGAATCAAGTGCCACTAGATCAATGTCTTGAGCATATGCATTAGGATCTAGTAGAGAGCTAACATAATGCCTTGAAAAATGTTTGTGAAATGCTAACACACATGCACATGGTGGTGTACACTTGGTGGTGTTAGCACTTTTGTGAAGGCGGTGGAGTTTAAGCGGTAGAGAGGGGTTTGGGTTCCTCTCTCCCTCCCGCCGAGCTTGCAAGGTGGCATTCGGCGCTTTTTGGGGAAGTGAAACACGTATTTTCTACTGCGCCGGTGTCGGAAAAGAAACGGAGGCGAACGGTGGTCACTGTGGTGATCGAACGCTGCACCGGACGAGGTCACGGTTTGACCGGACGTGCCCGGTCAGTTCTTCGCAGCAGTCAGGCGCGCGGGTGCTAGGGTTTGCAACCGGCGCGTCCAGTCCCTCACGGAACCAGAGCGTCCGGTTAGGCACCCAGAGGGGCAGAGCGTGGCGTAGAGCCGATCGGACGCGCGGCGCGTCCGGTCACATGCGATCGGACACGTCCGGTCGCAGTGGGAGCTCTCTGGACTCCGACCGGACGACGGGTGCAGCGTGTCCGATCAAACGCTGAAGCACGTCTGGTCACGGCAACGGCTACTTCTGACGCGCACTGTTTTCGCTTGTCCTGTAGTGACCAGACGCATCCGGTCACCCTAACCGGTGCGTCCGGTTATCCGCTTTTCACTGCGTCGTCCGGTAACGGCTAGCTGCGTACCCCTTTGCTTTAAATAGAAGTTGGCCAGGGTTTGGGGGTATGTCTTGCACATTTTGAGATATTGAGACATCCTTTGAGCTAGAGAACAACCCCTCCACTCATCTCTTTGCTTGGTTGCACATCTTGAGTGAGATTGCTTGAGAGTTGCATTCTAGAGGCACTTGATCTTCGAGTTGCTGCGGATTTCTTGTTACTCTTTTGTGTTTCCCGACACGGTAGACGGCTTGGAGCAGCGGAGGTCATTGAGCTCGCAATTGGAGATTGTTGGAGCCCTCACCGAGTGTTGTAAGGGGTTCTTGATCCTTCCCTGCGGGAGTTCGCAAATTGGATACTCTAGTGGAGCTCGTGGCTTGGAGGATCCCTATCTTGTGTGTGGTTGTGCGGCGCCCGCCGAGGGCTTGACTCTTGATAGTCGATTAGCTCGCGAACCGACAAGTGGGTGCATCGTCACAACGAGGAGTAGCTTGCCGGGAAGCAAGTGAACCTCAGTAAAAATCTTGTGTCATCTCTTTGCCGAGGATTTCTCTTGTGATTGATTCTTCAAGTGCATTACTTCTCTACATCATTGGTATAAGAATCAAGTCACTTGCTATTTACTTTCTTGTACTAGTCCTAGTGTAGTTTGCTTAGTGTAGCCTTTATCACATAGGAGTAAGTAGCTTATCACATAGGAGTAAGTAGCTTAGTGACTTAGTCTTGTTGGTGTGTATTAGAGATCATAGCCTTGCTTCACTAGAATTGTATAGGTGGTGTAACGGAACCGTCCAAATTATAAGAGCACAAGTACAAAAACAATCACCGAAGTGATCAAATTCTCGCACTTGAGCCCATATAACTCCGGTAGTCCAATGAAATCGCGAGAGATTTCAAACCAACCAACATACAAGCCAAGATCGTAGTGATTCAACATAACAAGTCACATGTTACAACCATTTCATAAGTAATTCAATATACATCGGAGTTCAACATAGTTATTACAACTTAAGTTCAAAAGTAGCGGAAGCAAAGTAATTTGAAACTAACAACACCATTATTTAAAATACATGCCAGTACGAAGGTCGACTTCCCACAAAAGCATTAGAGAGAAAATAACTCAGAAGGATCATGCCCGTGATCACACTCCGCCTCTAAGGCAGGAGTCAACCAACTCTTGCAGTCGCCGTGATACATCACAACCTGTAACAAGTGGGGATAAAACCCTGAGTACGACAATGTACTCAGCTAGACTTACCCGTTAGAAACCAGAAATAAAGTGACACCAAGGATCATGCAAGGCTGATATAAAGTGGGCTAGCTTGACAACATTTTGCATAAAAGCTTAATATGGATAAGTAATCATTAATGCTTAAGCATCAAGTTAATTATCATTAACCTGTCATCTATATTAGAACCTGTACTAGAGCACTCACTTTATTAGGAGCAAACAATATTAACCATAGCAAGTATAAATTGAGGCAACCTTTCCATCATCATCCAATTAACCATCCGTTCAATTTAATGGAATCTACGTTGCCGCTGCTCAAGTCAAGTGCTCACTAACCGGGAGCGACGGCGATTCGAATCGAATTCCTATCTAGCTGGAGGGGTATTCCTAACACTCACCGCGCAGGCCCCTGCCAGGGTCGCACAAGCCACCTTTCGTACGATTCAGGAATCGCGGGTCCGAATGATGTCGTAACCCCAAGGGCGACACTCTGCCAGGTGATAGGGACTCTAACCCCCCCTTGGTCTCACGCCAATGTCCCCAAGCACATCCTTTCTCTCCTCCAAGAAGCAACCTACCATTCGATTCCCGGCCTGAACCATATTACTCGGCTTCGCGGTCGGAACGACTTATCCGGCCAACTAAGTGTTAGACTGCATTCAACATGACTCAAGGACGTACAGCGAATCGGTCCTTAAACGACTCAAACGGGGATAGATCCACACCCAAGACCTCCATGCCTTGTTGCTTCGCTATCGTCATCCCGCCCGGTCTCATTTCATTTTATTAACACATGGTTCCATTCTACGATAGCAATATAGCCAACCGTGCCATATATGAATATCCCTACATCTCGCAGGTGACAGGAAATCACCTGACTTCTACCGCTTAAAGCAGGGCTAAGCATCTACTCGATCCTAGTCTATGTAGGATTCAAGGATTCATATATCTGGACAAGGAATGATATAATGCAACAAGAGTTTCCAACCAACTCCTATCACTTAATGCAACAATACTTATAACATATATAGAATTAATTGCTTTGAAGATAGGAGGCTTATAATGCTCCGGGACTTGCCTGGGATCCGACTCAAGTCAGAGTTTGTCAGATGAAACTCGTTTGGCGAGTATTCCCTCATTCTAGTACTTGTCCGATCTTTCCATCTCCGAGATAGGTCCACCAACACCATCTTCTGGTTAGCTCCACATCACGTTCTTCACGTGCTTCAGCTAGCGTACCTAATTGAGGTGCAATAATGCATATGTATGAATACATAGAAGTGCAATAAACAAAGTAATCATGCAAGCATACCAAAGTTCACATAAACACCTAGAGCTAATTAACTTAATCCTCATTAAGACATAACATAGAAGAGGGCAAGCACATCAATCAAGAAACAAGTCTCACAAGATCACAGGGTGCCACCCAAGTATCATCAAAGATATGAGTCACACTTCAATACCCAAGCATGACAAAGTTAATCAAAGTACTAGAACTAGAAATTGCTACCTTCTGGACATCAGACCAGCAGCTGAGTAATTTAATCATAACTGGAGATCTACAACTCCAAATGACTTGCAAGAAGACATTATAGAAAGCTTATGAAATTATCTATATTTCATTTATAATCATCACAGCATGATTCCAAAGTTTAACATGTCGAATTTACATAAACACAGCAACTGATCTAACAACACAGAGAGCAAGCAATTCTGTACCCCAACTTTAAACAGCTATAACTCCTAAACCACATGGACAAATTCCACCAAATTTTAACAGCAGCTAGATACATAAATTATCTACAACTTTTGTATAAACAAGTTTCACAACAAAGTACATTATCATGAAGAACTTTGCCAAGTTTCCAGATCTGTCCAGAAACTTCATTTACAAGAAATAATTATTAACTTATGTTGCAAACATATACTTGGACAAAAATAACTTTACCAACATGTCACACATGACTAATGAACACCATAAAACATAATGTCCAAAGCTAGATAAATTATTTTAATACATTTCTTAATTTATCTTAGATAATTGGGTGGAATTATGAACACATATCAAAGTTGCATAATAAATTCTACCAAAATTACAGCGAGCTACATATTCTTTCAAAAGTCTACTGTTCAAATTTCAAGCCAATTGGTCATGTATATCAACCTCTATAAAAAAGACAAATGGATATTGCAATAAATAATGTGAGAGCAAGATACACTAATAACCCACTCATACAGCAATAAAAATTCATGAAATTATTACCACACATCAAACATGGCATGAGTAGCATGTCACAAAAATTTTACTTCATTTGGAGCCCTACATTTGCAGTTATAAAAATGACAAATACAACTAGCATTGAAAACCTAGAACCATAGATCTATTTTTAGAGCTAACATTTTAAACTAAAATATAGAATATTATATATTCACTGCAAAGAAAATTTCACAAGGATTCCAAAAAGTCCTCATTTGCTATTTTACGAATTTTCTATGATTTACTAAGCATTTTCAAAAATCAGCAAAAACTACCACAAATCAGTCCTTATGGCACTATTCACATGAGTCTGTCGGTGTGCACTTAGACCCCTGACTTTCGTCGAATTCTTGTAGGAGGTCCCTGACGTGGATTTGAACAGGGAGGTCGTCGGAGCTCGCGGCTCCGGCCGTTGGGGGCCATGCCGGCGTCGGGGAAGTGGCGGTGGAGCACCAGGGAGCCGGCGCGAACGCGTGGGGCTGCTCATCCCGGCCCGAGGCGACCTGTGTTGGCCCGGCCACGCGAGCCCGCGGCTCGGCGGCGGAGCGACATGGCAGGAAAGGGCAGGAGGGTGGCAAAGCGACAATCGTTGCTGGCTCCGGCTGGCCCGGCTCCCGGCACGCCTCCTGACGTCTGCAGCTCGGCCTGTGGTGGCCTCTGGCTTGCTAGCCGCGTGAGCAGGCGGACTGCCCGCAGCTGCTCCGCCGTCGATGGAGCTGTGGCGTTGAGCGGCGCCGGAAAAGAGCGCAGGAGGACCGGCGCGGGGTGAAGAAGACTACGGCGCAGCGAGCTAGAGCGGAGGAGCACTAGAGCTGCAAGCCCATGCGAAGGCAGGGAGCTCTGACGGCGGCCATGGCTCTCACACTCAGTAGCAGCGAGCAGAGCAGCGAGCCAGCGAGAAGAAGCAAGACGGAGAACAGAGGGCGCCGATTTATTTCCTTTTTCTAGAGCTGGCGGTCATGCAAGCCGCGAGGGCGAGCGAGGTGGCGAGCAGCGGCGAATGCCAGGCCACGCGTCATTGCTCTCTGTCCCTATCGCCATTTTTGCTGTCATTCAAAAACTGGAGGAGCAATACTACTGCAAACGCATGACTGAAAACTCAATCTTTCCCATCCTCTATCTCCCAAACTGGTTGTCCGTTGATTTTGGTGCAAGAGACAAAGTTGTAGAGCTGTGCGAGGTGAACAACATTGCTTTAATAATCAAGAGCTAAGTCGGCCTAGATTAGAAGATATCGAGCTCCAAAGAAGGGTACCTCAAAACTGAATTCTGCAGTTTAGTTTCCAGCGACTGAAACTGCTAACTTTGAGCCCCTTGATCTCTCAAAGTGTGGCGTGATTTGGTCAACCAATTTCACCAATGTGTAGAGCTACACGAGTACAACAAGTTTGCTTAAAGAACTTTCATCTAATTCTCAACGGTTTTCAAAAGAAAATGCGCCAAAGTAAGGTACACACAAACTGAATCTGAAAGGTTCAGTCACCCAGACCTAGCCGATTTTCGAAGCTTCAAAACAGCACTGGATTCAGTTTCGTGGGCTCGATTTGACCAAGCTATTTGTTCCCCATGATATGTTCTACAACTTTTATTTAAGGATCAAGGTCTGTATCAGCTTGTGTTGCAAGATATAAAGCTCCAAAGTAAGGTACATGAAACTGAAATTCGACCCCAACACTTAGAAATTTTCAGGATGGCTAACAGCAGGGAATTTCTGGGTTGTTAGACATTTTTGGACATTTTGTGCACCTTTTCAAGATTTGTCACCTTTACAACTTTTGTTTCTTATAAAATTTTCTACAACTTTGCTAAAGGGTGCACAGCCATACAAAGTTGTTAAGTCACACTTTTGAAAAGATCAAACAAAAGTGTTTCAGGGTCCATACATGGTCAACCATCACTTAGAAGCACAATTAGGCAAAATGATCAACATGAACATTGTTCCATTATGTGTCCTAAGTGTAGTTAAGGTGTTGTAGAGGCCAAACATACCCACCATGCATAGGTTGCACAAAAGTATAGGCCTCACATGCCTTGAAACATAGAACTCAAGTGAAATGCTATAGTTGTTTCATGTGGTTGTTTCAAGATACATGCTACACATGTTCCACTAGGGTGTTCCACATGTGTCCAAGATATGTTGCACATATTGCATTTGTATGTTGCACAACACTAGTTCCCATGGGACGTAAGGCAAGTTTTAGTCATAATCCAAACAAGCATATAACTTATCATTTCATGTGACTTTTTGATTCCAAACTTTATGAAACTTTTCCAGGGATCAATATAGATAGGTACCAAGGTGAGACACATGAAGATATTGCAATAACACCACCCAAGCATATATCTTGAAAAGGGGCCTATAGGTAAAGCAATGGTATAACATCCAAGTTTAGATTAGGCTCATCTCCACTTAATCTATCATGTTTGAGCTCAAACCCACTGCTTAGTGAGTGACAAACACCTGGGGTGTTACAGCCCTCCCCCCTTAAAAGAATCGCGTCCCGAGATTCGGAATGGAAGACCTTTTAAGGAAGAGAGGCACATCATCTAGTTCCCAACATTTGCTATAGCATTCAGCTACAAAGCTTCAACATCGGTGAACAAGTTGGTCAAAGGCACTTTCTGATATTTACTCTTTATGGTAAAATTTGTCTGAAGAATTTCCTTCATTGACTTCCATGAATCATTGTTACTTTGGGAGGAATCCAAGATAGCACGTACTGCATTCTCAGTGTACGGAGATCATTTGGTCCATGAGCGAACCACTAACAAGTATCTGATTCTTTAGCGAACACAGCATAGTCCGTATGAACTTTACATTAGACCAAAATTTTTAGAAGGATACTCATTGCAATGACTTGATGTTCACAAAGTTTGAAAAGCAGTACTCTACCAAAATGGCTTGAGCACACCTTCCAAAAGGGTGAGATCATAGACGATAAACATACTCTGAGGCTATAGGATACTAACTAACTAATAGACGGGGTCTATGTTGGTCGTAAATGTTCAATCATTCATATATCAACTAATGGAAAGCTACTTACTATTCCATGCATGCAGTTCTCTTTATCTGATGACAACACTGTATTATCTGAGTCTGTCGAGGGATTAGGGAATGGGGTAGCTGACTCTGTCGGCTTCGTATTTCTACCAAAGTTACCTAAGAAGATTCTTTTATCCAAAGACAACAGTTATTTGGGTTGGATCAGATGTAACCTCTTGGGTAAAAACATTTATAAGGTACCAAAGTATGTCATCATTGGAAAAATAATTCCCAAAGAAAGATGTAGCGAGGCCTTAAGGACAACAAAAGTTGTAAATATTCACTAAACTGTGGGGAGTAGTCTACCACCAAGCGGTTGAGTAAAAATTTCCTTTGTGACTTAGTTGCACTGTAAGTTGAGTTGACTTGCAATGTAGCAACTTTGTCAGGCCAACTTTCACCTTGAGGCTTCCTTTTTAGGATCAAACAGCAGCTCTAAGATGGGAAATCTGTTGTTTGACATTTTTCAAATTGCTTTCGATTTGCAAATTTAGTCGTAGAACCCTTGATTTTCCCAATAATTGTTGATGAGAGGACATAAAAGCAAAGCGAAAGGGTGTACAACATGATCCTTAAGACCACTCAAGAGATCGTCCAACAGAGTGATGAACAAACCATTTGTGGCACCTAAGGGCACATGGATACTAATTTGAAACTAGGTCATGCTTTCTCTAATTCTTCGCTTTAGCTGATTGAACACCTTGCACTATCTGTGTGATTGTCCAAGACGGAATTGACTTGATCACAATGGCTCTAGAAGATAGGATCTCACTCAAGTTGTTGGCTAGTTGATTAACTTCTTGTTGGTTATTGCTCTGTAAGACATAGCCTTCGTAGCTACCAAAGAGTCGTTACCTAGCTGGAGATTAACCTTCCTATTGGTAACCAATCAGTTGTCTCTCAACACTAAAAAAAATTCCAAATCTTCACTCTTGACCATAACAACTGTGGTTGATGCAGAACAGATGGTTGCCATCGAAGTTAGCAAATACGAAGTTACTCTAGAGATGGTTGATTTCGATTGTATGGTCATTATGCACCCAAGATTGTGACTTGGATAGCTCCGGTCATATGCACAATGCGACAATCGATTCTCATCCCACAGATAACTTGTCCAACAGTAAGTGTTGTGTGTCCTTTCTATCCAATAGAGATGAGATACTTGCTTACTAGATGACGTTCGTCAATACGGGGACAACTAAATAGAGTCACTGGGCTACCACATATTGCAGTCTGTTAATGTTTATGTCAGTAACCTGTTCTTCAAAGGTTATCCTCTTAGCAACTTCAGGAGGAAGCTCTACTATATTTAGTCCTACATAAGGGTCTTTTGATAAGATATGGAAAGACAACCAAGGAAGAAGGTCACGTGAAAATCACATCAGTGTTGTTCTGCAACGGATTATGATTAGAAACCACGATACCAGCGCGTGCCGAGTAGCACAACCTTGTGTGTGCACCCACAGGAGGCTCTCGGTTTCGTCGCAGCACCATTAGTTGCTACTCATAACACCATTACTGAACATACACCCGATGAGGAATTTCAAATGGCATAGATTGGGTTGTCCGAACAAGCACTATACCAAGGAGGGATAGCAAGTAAAGGTAGTCACAAGGTTTAGAATCAACGAGGAGGCGATCCAAAAATTAACACACACCACCAGGGAACATAGCTCAATTCCTAAAGACAGTTGAGCAATGGACTCTTGCTTAAATCCTATGCACGACTTGCGTCCACCGAGTGAGTTTCAGATAAAAGATTAATAGGAGATTCATTCATGTTGGGCAACAATATGAGATCAAGACTGATAAACATCTCGAGACTGAGAAGGTTGGGGACGGATTAAGCAAATTTCAAGGGCGAAAACCGATATGTTAATCAGAGATTGAGTCGATGAGGTAGATACATGAATTTGCAAGCAAATGATTTTGAGGCCACAACAAAGAGACGTTGTGTCACACTAGCGAACCTTTAGGAGAGGCAACCGGGAGGTCCAACCTGGATTTGGTTATGGGCCTTACAACTTGGCAGCGAACCACTATGGCCAAAAGGAGGTGGTTGCGAGAATCTATCTTGGTTGGTAGACCAAATAAAGGTATTCACGTGCGGGTGTAGGACAGCCATGGTATACGCGAGTATTTAAGGGTCTAGGCTCATGCTTAGATATCAAGCAAAGGCATGGTGCACAAACATTCAAAGCAAGCAACCATGGCTACAAGCTTAGGCCCATAAGGGAAAGAACCTAATTGGAGATGACACCAAGAGATCGTTTCACGTAACTCGAGTATTGCTCTAAAATAAAGCTATTCGACACTCGTATGCTCACCGAGGACAAACGAGGTGACAACTATGGCACTAATTAACTAACAAGCATACATACAAACATCACAGTCAAGCATTTGAGAGATTCTATCAAATCAGCTTAAGCAACCATTACTAAGCACCAGGCTCACCCAAAATAAGAATTTATCTCAAGCACGAACTAACTACAAGTTTATCTCTAAACAAATGCGAGCTAAGGTGGCTAACTTAGCATGGGCACAGAACATGGATAGCAACCTAGTAGTTACTTGTTTCAACCATAACTGAGGTTGTAGACATCCCACAAAGGTGATCCTAGACTTTCTAGAAAGCTTAGGAAGATTACTACACTTTATTTATTCATACCAAAAAAAACAAATTCATAGATTAACATGACCAAAAATGCTAATGTTTCAGATCTGTACCAATATGGACAGAAGGCTGACAAGAACTTCAAAGATGCATAACTGGAGTTCTAGAGACCCAACAAGGCTGATCCTTAACTTGATGTAAAGCTTATTAAGTTTTCTATAACTTCATTAATATCATATTATTGTGATTCTACAGCTAACAAGGCCAAACAAGATAAAGAAGACATCTCTGCCCAGATTTGGACAGATTCTGTCATTCCACTTTGCATGCTCATAATTAGAGATTTAGACTACCACAATTAGTGCTATAGGACATTTTGGAAAGCTTAGAAAAAGTACTACACTTCTTCTATTCCCTCCAAGACATGATTCCTTATGCACATAGGTCAAACAAACCAAACATTCAGATCTATTCAAAGCATAAGAAAAACCTGACCGTAAACTTTTAAAATTCATAACTCTCAAACCATAAGACCTAGGGTCATGAAATTTTAGGACAATCTAGAAAAGTAAGTTAGCTACAACTTTGGTATTCTCCATAACTACAGAAAACACCATTATGACCACAAAAACATCACTACAACATAAATTATTCTAGCAGCCAACATTTAATAAGCAAAACAAAGCTTGTCTTTGTTCTACTTAACAAGAGAGCACACAAACATGTTATTCTAGTAGCTCTAAATTTTGTCACCTTAGACCAACATGAATTTAATTCATTCATGAGAATCCATAATTATTTAAGTGAGGTCTAAAGCATTGGCAAACGCTTGGGTGAACAACATATCCACCACTTGGCTAAGCTAGAGGATATCTCTAAGTTCAAGCATGTAACCACACTTATTTTTAGTAAGGCTAAGCACACATTTTTCTCAAGCAACATAGAACAAGGCATTCTTGTTTTACTTCACTCAAGAAAGATAGTGTAACACATTGATCACAAGTTACACACTATAGAACAAGGGTGAGAGGAGTATAGCTATGCATAAAGCAACAATCATGAAGATGCATGCTTCGTCCTATTCGTCCTCACAAGATTGCCAACCTAAGGTGGCGATCACGTTCTATGTCGGTGGCATAATACGCACTCTCTCGATATATAGCTAGTCGACAGCTACATTCGACTTACGCATTCGTGGTTAGCGTACCTGCAGAAAATTTTCATTGCAGCCCAACATTTCCCAATATAGCATACAATGAAAGCAGAGAAGTAAAATTCTAAGTACTCCCATGTACATATACCCCCGTATATATACATGTAGCACCAAAACTACCCGACTCATCAATCACCCACAATTAAGTACCTTCATATATACATGTGTGTAACATATAAATAATTCAGTATTCAAAACTAGCTCTCCCCTAGACCGCAGTTTGTACGGTCATGCTCTCACAACTCACACTTACCTGAGCGTAGGTGCGAAGTTGCATAAAAGTAAACTAGCAACATATATGGCTAATTCATATATGAAGGCTACCTCTAATCTAACACACCGGTAGCATAGTGTGGGAGAGTCATCACACATACATACCTTGGCCTGGGCGTAGATGCATAAATGAAAAACCCCCAAGTTAGTACTTATATAAGCCACCTAATAATCCTTATATGGGCATAAGGAAATTGATCACTGGCATACTTAGATTTCGAATTCAGTTTTCACAAACCTATATATATAGCTATAAGTTGATAAAACTGATTTTATAAAACAAAACCTTTGTTTTAAATACTCATATGACAAGTTTAATGTTGAATCTTGCTCCGATACCAGCTGTAACGGAACCGTCCAAATTATAAGAGCACAAGTACAAAAACAATCACCGAAGTGATCAAATTCTCGCACTTGAGCCCATATAACTCCGGTAGTCCAATGAAATCGCGAGAGATTTCAAACCAACCAACATACAAGCCAAGATCGTAGTGATTCAACATAACAAGTCACATGTTACAACCATTTCATAAGTAATTCAATATACATCGGAGTTCAACATAGTTATTACAACTTAAGTTCAAAAGTAGCGGAAGCAAAGTAATTTGAAACTAACAACACCATTATTTAAAATACATGCCAGTACGAAGGTCGACTTCCCACAAAAGCATTAGAGAGAAAATAACTCAGAAGGATCATGCCCGTGATCACACTCCGCCTCTAAGGCAGGAGTCAACCAACTCTTGCAGTCGCCGTGATACATCACAACCTGTAACAAGTGGGGATAAAACCCTGAGTACGACAATGTACTCAGCTAGACTTACCCGTTAGAAACCAGAAATAAAGTGACACCAAGGATCATGCAAGGCTGATATAAAGTGGGCTAGCTTGACAACATTTTGCATAAAAGCTTAATATGGATAAGTAATCATTAATGCTTAAGCATCAAGTTAATTATCATTAACCTGTCATCTATATTAGAACCTGTACTAGAGCACTCACTTTATTAGGAGCAAACAATATTAACCATAGCAAGTATAAATTGAGGCAACCTTTCCATCATCATCCAATTAACCATCCGTTCAATTTAATGGAATCTTCGTTGCCGCTGCTCAAGTCAAGTGCTCACTAACCGGGAGCGACGGCGATTCGAATCGAATTCCTATCTAGCTGGAGGGGTATTCCTAACACTCACCGCGCAGGCCCCTGCCAGGGTCGCACAAGCCACCTTTCGTACGATTCAGGAATCGCGGGTCCGAATGATGTCGTAACCCCAAGGGCGACACTCTGCCAGGTGATAGGGACTCTAACCCCCCCTTGGTCTCACGCCAATGTCCCCAAGCACATCCTTTCTCTCCTCCAAGAAGCAACCTACCATTCGATTCCCGGCCTGAACCATATTACTCGGCTTCGCGGTCGGAACGACTTATCCGGCCAACTAAGTGTTAGACTGCATTCAACATGACTCAAGGACGTACAGCGAATCGGTCCTTAAACGACTCAAACGGGGATAGATCCACACCCAAGACCTCCATGCCTTGTTGCTTCGCTATCGTCATCCCGCCCGGTCTCATTTCATTTTATTAACACATGGTTCCATTCCACGATAGCAATATAGCCAACCGTGCCATATATGAATATCCCTACATCTCGCAGGTGACAGGAAATCACCTGACTTCTACCGCTTAAAGCAGGGCTAAGCATCTACTCGATCCTAGTCTATGTAGGATTCAAGGATTCATATATCTGGACAAGGAATGATATAATGCAACAAGAGTTTCCAACCAACTCCTATCACTTAATGCAACAATACTTATAACATATATAGAATTAATTACTTTGAAGATAGGAGGCTTATAATGCTCCGGGGCTTGCCTAGGATCCGACTCAAGTCAGAGTTTGTCAGATGAAACTCGTTTGGCGAGTATTCCCTCATTCTAGTACTTGTCCGATCTTTCCATCTCCGAGATAGGTCCACCAACACCATCTTCTGGTTAGCTCCACATCACGTTCTTGATATGCTTCAGCTAGCGTACCTAATTGAGGTGCAATAATGCATATGTATGAATACATAGAAGTGCAATAAACAAAGTAATCATGCAAGCATACCAAAGTTCACATAAACACCTAGAGCTAATTAACTTAATCCTCATTAAGACATAACATAGAAGAGGGCAAGCACATCAATCAAGAAACAAGTCTCACAAGATCACAGGGTGCCACCCAAGTATCATCAAAGATATGAGTCACACTTCAATACCCAAGCATGACAAAGTTAATCAAAGTACTAGAACTAGAAATTGCTACCTTCTGGACATCAGACCAGCAGCTGAGTAATTTAATCATAACTGGAGATCTACAAATCCAAATGACTTGCAAGAAGACATTATAGAAAGCTTATGAAATTATCTATATTTCATTTATAATCATCATAGCATGATTCCAAAGTTTAACATGTCGAATTTACATAAACACATGACTAATGACTTTACCAACATGTACATTATCATGAACAAGTTTAACAGCAGCTAGATACATAAATTATCTACAACTTTTGTATAAACAAGTTTCACAACAAAGTACATTATCATGAAGAACTTTGCCAAGTTTCCAGATCTGTCCAAAAACTTCATTTACAAGAAATAATTATTAACTTATGTTGCAAACATATACTTGGACAAAAATAACTTTACCAACATGTCACACATGACTAATGAACACCATAAAACATAATGTCCAAAGCTAGATAAATTATTTTAATACATTTCTTAATTTATCTTAGATAATTGGGTGGAATTATGAACACATATCAAAAGTGCATAATAAATTCTACCAAAATTACAGCGAGCTACATATTCTTTCAAAAGTCTACTGTTCAAATTTCAAGCCAATTGGTCATGTATATCAACCTCTATAAAAAAGACAAATGGATATTGCAATAAATCATGTGAGAGCAAGATACACTAATAACTCACTCATACAGCAATAAAAATTCATGAAATTATTACCACACATCAAACATGGCATGAGTAGCATGTCACAAAAATTTTACTTCATTTGGAGCCCTACATTTGCAGTTATAAAAATGACAAATACAACTAGCATTGAAAACCTAGAACCATAGATCTATTTTTAGAGCTAAAATTTTAAACTAAAATATGGAATATTATATATTCACTGCAAAGACAATTTCACAAGGATTCCAAAAAGTCCTCATTTGCTATTTTACGAATTTTCTATCATTTACTAAGCATTTTCAAAAATCAGCAAAAACTACCACAAATCAGTCCTTATGGCACTATTCACATGAGTCTGTCGGTGTGCACTTAGACCCCTGACTTTCGTCGAATTCTTGTAGGAGGTCCCTGACGTGGATTTGAACAGGGAGGTCGTCGGAGCTCGCGGCTCCGGCCGTTGGGGGCCATGCCGGTGTCGGGGAAGTGGCGGTGGAGCACCAGGGAGCCGGCGCGAACGCGTGGGGCTGCTCATCCCGGCCCGAGGCGGCCTGTGTTGGCCCGGCCACGCGAGCCCGCGGCTCGGCGGCGGAGCGACATGGCAGGAAAGGGCAGGAGGGTGGCAAAGCGACAATCGTTGCTGGCTCCGGCTGGCCCGGCTCCCGGCGCGCCTCCTGACGTCTGCAGCTCGGCCTGTGGTGGCCTCTGGCTTGCTAGCCGCGTGAGCAGGCGGACTGCCCGCAGCTGCTCCGCCGTCGATGGAGCTGTGGCATTGAGCGGCGCCGGAAAAGAGCGCAGGAGGAGCGGCGCGGGGTGAAGAAGACTAGGGCGCAGCGAGCTAGAGCGGAGGAGCACTAGAGCTGCAAGCCCATGCGAAGGCAGGGAGCTCTGACGGCGGCCATGGCTCTCACACTCAGTAGCAGCGAGCAGAGCAGCGAGCCAGCGAGAAGAAGCACGACGGAGAACAGAGGGCGCCGATTTATTTCCTTTTTCTAGAGCTGGCGGTCATGCAAGCCGCGAGGGCGAGCGAGGTGGCGAGCAGCGGCGAATGCCAGGCCACGCGGCATTGCTCTCTGTCCCTGTCGCCATTTTTGCTGTCATTCAAAAACTGAAGGAGCAATACTACTGCAAACGCATGACTGAAAACTCAATCTTTCCCATCCTCTATCTCCCAAACTGGTTGTCCGTTGATTTTGGTGCAAGAGACAAAGTTGTAGAGCTGTGCGAGGTGAACAACATTGCTTTAATAATCAAGAGCTAAGTCGGCCTAGATTAGAAGATATCGAGCTCCAAAGAAGGGTACCTCAAAACTGAATTCTGCAGTTTAGTTTCCAGCGACTGAAACTGCTAACTTTGAGCCCCTTGATCTCTCAAAGTGTGGCGTGATTTGGTCAACCAATTTCACCAATGTGTAGAGCTACACGAGTACAACAAGTTTGCTTAAAGAACTTTCATCTAATTCTCAACGGTTTTCAAAAGAAAATGCGCCAAAGTAAGGTACACACAAACTGAATCTGAAAGGTTCAGTCACCCAGACCTAGCCGATTTTCGAAGCTTCAAAACAGCACTGGATTCAGTTTCGTGGGCTCGATTTGACCAAGCTAGGTACTGAATTAGCTCTGTGACATTAAACAAATTTTGTTCCCCATGATATGTTCTACAACTTTTATTTAAGGATCAAGGTCTGTATCAGCTTGTGTTGCAAGATATAAAGCTCCAAAGTAAGGTACATGAAACTGAAATTCGACCCCAACACTTAGAAATTTTCAGGATGGCTAACAGCAGGGAATTTCTGGGTTGTTAGACATTTTTGGACATTTTGTGCACCTTTTCAAGATTTGTCACCTTTACAACTTTTGTTCCTTATAAAATTTTCTACAACTTTGCTAAAGGGTGCACAGCCATACAAAGTTGTTAAGTCACACTTTTGAAATGATCAAACAAAAGTGTTTCAGGGTCCATACATGGTCAACCATCACTTAGAAGCACAATTAGGCAAAATGATCAACATGAACATTGTTCCATTATGTGTCCTAAGTGTAGTTAAGGTGTTGTAGAGGCCAAACATACCCACCATGCATAGGTTGCACAAAAGTGTAGGCCTCACATGCCTTGAAACATAGAACTCAAGTGAAATGCTATAGTTGTTTCATGTGGTTGTTTCAAGATACATGCTACACATGTTCCACTAGGGTGTTCCACATGTGTCCAAGATGTGTTGCACATATTGCATTTGTATGTTGCACAACACTAGTTCCCATGGGACGTAAGGCAAGTTTTAGTCATAATCCAAACAAGCATATAACTTATCATTTCATGTGACTTTTTTATTCCAAACTTTATGAAACTTTTCCAGGGATCAATATAGATAGGTACCAAGGTGAGACACATGAAGATATTGCAATAACACCACCCAAGCATATATCTTGAAAAGGGGCCTATAGGTAAAGCAATGGTATAACATCCAAGTTTAGATTAGGCTCATCTCCACTTAATCTATCATGTTTGAGCTCAAACCCACTGCTTAGTGAGTGACAAACACCTGGGGTGTTACAGGTGGCTTGCATAGTGTAGTTGAGCTAGTGCTAGAATTAGCTTAGCCATCTTTTATACTAACGTGGTTGTTTAGTGAAGCTTGTAGATTTTTTAAATAGGCTATTCACCCCCACTCTAGCCATTTGGACCTTACACCAGGCTGCTCATAACCGAGAGCACATTTGATATATCAGTTTTAAAATCTATACAGGTGTACAGCCTTACCCCCAAGTCATGGTTTCCATTTGCCCAGGGTTTGCAAGACCCCAAAATACTTCCCGTAAGCAGGCAGGGTTTCACTATGAGATTGTTCATAGTTTCTACTAGTAAGTGACAACACACTAGGTTTTAGCCTAGGCGCATGGTAGCCATCCCCGTAGGTACCCCAAGTAGCCACTCACAGCCTTGCCAATGAGACCCGAACTACCACAACTTAATATCCTTACCTAGACCCCCTTTTGCACCTACCCGGAAAGCTGCCATAATACTAGCAAAAGGTCTGTTAATACGTCAAGCCAGAGCCATTATAGCTTGGGTTTGTACGGTATATCCTGGATGGTTGCTCCACGAACCGGTCCTAAGGGAGGGCGGACATAAGTACCCCAAAAGTGGAGCCAGGTACTTTTTCCCCTAGGTTGCTAAAAAGCCAACTTTTACATCTTCAATTGAATAAGCCATTAGTCAGGATTATACCATCATATAACAATTATCATGTTGCAGTGCGGGTTGGAGTAGCTAAGCATAACTACAATTATCCATGTATAACCCCAGGTACAACGAATGATTTATAGAGCTAGTAAAGTCCTTAGGGTTTACCATATTAAGACACATGCAGGAAAAGTAAAGTGAATTAAAGTTGCATAGGTGAGAACATGATCAAAGGAGGCCTGCAATTGCCTTCTCCAAATTCGGGCTGCTCGCGGTCCTAGTATTCTGGTTCCTCGTTCCCCACAAACTGATCCCCTTCTATACGCATCAATCATCACATACAAGGCAAACATGCATTTAATTAGGAACAATACACCATTACATAGAACAGGTAAAAACAAGGCTACGAAACTATTCTACATGTTGTGATGAACTCATGGGTTAAGCACCTAAATTAGAGCTAAAATGAAGAAGTTATGATCAAAAAAGTGCCAGTGGCAGTTTTGTAAATAGACTGAACTGATTTTACATTTCAAATAAATAAAAATTGAACTTTGAAAGGGGACAGGACCTCGGGCATAAATACCGGAGACCCCACAGCTAGATAGAAAGAAACAGGACCTAAACATAATTATTTTTGAAAGAAGACGAATGGCGGGTTGATTTTGATAAAAAGCAAGGGCCTTTCAGCAAAAGTGGCGGCAGACACTTGCCAAGGAGGCACTGCAGGACTCCACAGCCTATGCAACTAGTACAGGGTGGGAGCGCACGGTGAGGCAGGCTCGGCGAGGGACTCGCCTACGGCGGGGAGTGGCTAGAGGCAGCGGCGTACACAGCGGAGCGCCTTAGTGCGACCGAGCTACTCCGGCGAGCCACGCTGGTGCACAGAGAGGGAGAGAGGGAGTCTGGAGAACACGGGTGGCTTCCTCACCTCGGCATGGAGACCGTCGGCAAGCTCGGTGAGGCTAGAACACGATGGACAGGGAGATTGAGGGCGGTGAGCTCGAAAATGGCGGCGTGGAGTGATGTGGGCGCTTCGAGGCTCAGGAGCTAGTGTTGGAAGTGAGTGAGGGAGTGATGGGCAGTGAAGGCCGCCATTTATAGGGGGCTCGGCTGCCACTGCGAGCGGGCGAGCAGGCAGGGCGGGGAAGGGCGGCGACTGTGGAGCTGCCGCTTGAGTGGAGCAGTGGCATGGCGGTGCATGAGCTGTGGGTGGGCGACGATGGGGCTGTGGACGCGCGCTGCAGGGTTGAGTGTGGCCGTGGTCACTGCATGGCCAGGCACCGGCAGGCGCGGGCGGCGTGCAGCCGAGCAGCGCCGGTAGCACACAAGCGAGCGCAGGGTGCGAGTGGGGCGGCGATGGCGCCTGCTGCATGAGCGGGCATGCGGCGAGAGCGGGGCTGGGTGCAGCTATGGCCGCCACATGGCCAGGCGTGAGCGGCCATGTAGCGCGCAGCGGAGTGGCTCGGGGCATCGCGGGGCGCGAGCTAGCATCACGGGGAAGGGGGCAACCCTATAGCCGGGGTCGCTGACAGGTGGACCCCTCCTGTCGATGGCTCTGGTGCGGGGTCCTGCTTCATAGCGAGCACAGGAGAGAGAGGGGAGGGGTGCAACCAGGCCACTATTGGGCTAGGCCGGCTGGCGAGCGCTGAAGGGCTGGGAGAGAAAAACAGGCCGCAGGCCTAGGGGTCTGTGCGGGAGAGAGGGAAGGGGGAGGGGAAAGGAAAAAGAAAAAAAGTTTCCTTTTCTTTTAGAAAGGGATTTTGAAAAGGATTTTTACTAAAAATCGATTAAGCACTAACCTAATCACACAAAGGCAGCCAGGAAAATTGTGCAACAGCATAAATGCAAACAATACATTGTTTCTACCTTATATTTCTTTTTAGTTTTTTTGTAAAAAAGGTTTATTTCTTCCTTGAAAATAAATACAACTAAGCAAATTAATTCTAATTTTGAGACATTGAAATTTAATGTGTTACAGTAATCATCTTGGGCAATTCAACAAACAATAGGCTTGAACTGCTGAATTTACAAGCATCTTTTGTTTTAGGAAGTAGGGCAATGATCTTATAGTTAATTCTATTGAAATTAGCTTTAATTATATCCCAAGCCTAATCTATCCCTAATAATAAAAAGACAAAATTTCTGGCCTTTTTTTCGTTCAGCCCATTCAACTTGGGCCCAACCGTCCAGGTCCACTCGCTCGCATGCAGCGCACCCCTCACGGGATTTACCTCACGTTGCTCACGCTGCCGCCGCATCGCTTCCCTCCTGTCACTCAAGTTCATCTCACGCCGTCGCCACATCGCTTCCCTCCCGCGCCGCTGATGCTTCCATTCAGCGCCGCTGCCGCTCCCCGCGACCAACAAGGACGGCTCCTCTGGCAAACTAGGCCGCCTAGCGCGGCCACAGCCGGCCGCCCACCCACTCGTCCAGGGTGTCATAGGCGGCCGCCTGCCCGGCCGTCACGGCTGTCGCAGGCACCCTAGATGGACCACGCGCACGCGACTACGCAGGCCGGCCGGCGTCGCCACACACGCGTCCACATCGGGGCCTTCCACCCTCCTATCCCAGCCGCCCAGCAGCCATGTTCTTCAAGTTGCAGGCACCGCCAGCCAAGGGAGTCAGAATCTATCAGAATTGGATTCTAATCAAATTGAAAAATCAAATCCATGGTACGTTACGGACTCCACGTCCGACCCAAATTCGTTCTGGTTTTTTCATACTTATATATTGCTGGTGCGTTTGGGATAACCTCGACAAGCACAAGTACCTGATCTTGCCGAGCAGAGAAGCACCTGATCTTCCTGTACACACGTCAACTTCGATTTCTTGTCTCGACGAGCTGAGCAATAACCAAATCTTCTGGTCTTGTCATATACATGTTCGACAAGGTTAGCTTTCTCACTGATTGTTCTTGTGTACCGAAAATGATCACATTTTGTATGGTTTGGTTATTGCTGGCCAATATGTGATTCATTGTAATATGTGAAATTTGTTTTTTTCTGGTTTGGTTGTTGCTGCAAACAAATTTGACTTAAATATTTTCTTTATTGCTGTTTTTATAGAGAATGGATCATATTGTTAAATCAAGTGCTGTTAAGGATTTTGATAATTGACCCTCAAAGAAAATTAAATGTTCTGAACCAGATTTTTTGGATTCAGATAGAAAGTTAAATGGTGATCCATTGACTTCAATGCATTTGTTCGAATTAGACAGAAAGCTAAATAGTGATCCAATAACTTCACCTGTATCTCCAAGCATCCAGAAATTATCTCCAATTATTGAATTGGATTGGAAGATAAGCAAGCGAGCGAAATAGGCGATGATAAGCAATTAGAAGATCAAAGTTGATACATATGACTATGTCCCACAAGGTAAAATTGTCATCTATATGTACTTTTGTATCATCTATCCTTTTCATTGTAATACTGATTCATTATCTCTAATTTCTTAAATTGTACATAAGCATATGGCTGAATTAGATGATGATAAACAGTTAGAAGAGCATAAACAGAACAAAGTTTCTACATATGACTATCTCCCGCAGGTTTTTTTTTTCATTTATTATTTACACTTTTTGTCTAGCCTTTTCCTTAAACAAATGGAGTATGAAAGTGATCTATGCTTATTCTTTCTCGTGTTCTTGGCTTCATATGTTACTGAAGAAAAGGAGTTATGCCTACAAGTTCTTAAGTAGCAGTCTTGGAATATTTCAGGAGCTCTAGGTATTAACTGATTTCTCTGCATCTCACTTGCTTTATTTTGTAAAATTTGAGATTGCACACTGATCCATTTGGTTTCCACTCGGATTCCCGAATTGTTGTTGCAGAAAATCTTCCTGGTGAGTCGGTAACCACAGTTTCTGAGGTCTTATTTTATAGTTATGCATATGGCAGTCGTTGTTGTTTCTATCATGTATTCGTGTTGACATTAGCATGTATGACTTGTTCATGGCAAGAATAAAGTGGAACTGGAATAATGCAGTTGGCTCACTTTATTATACTTGCTCAACATTCTAGGTTCACTGTGGTCAGACAAAAAATGGTTTAGAAATCTTTGAGCCAACTATTCCATGGCTTATTTGTGATTTGGTTTCAGAAAATAAACCTCTTTCTGAGTGTGCATGCATGCACAGTGTACCTACACATGTGTTGTTGGGCTCGTTGCATGTATGAACTGATTTGCCCTCCTTTATTGCTCTTTTATTGGTAATTAATGCTGTCTGGAAATTTTATTTCATACAGTACTTAGAGATTATGGAGCAGATTGACCGTGATGTAAAGTGCACGCACCCTGACATGCATTCTTCTGTGCAAATGCCAATAGCTGCCTCTTCCACCAAGCTAGTAAGAAACAAGACCAAAACTTGAGTTATAAATCTGAGCTATTTTCCAGGGAGTAACCATTGTATACCAAATTGTGAACATAACCCCTGCTGAAATTTGTGTAATTTTTCTTGTATTTGGTTCATACAATTGTGTGAATTGGAATGCTGGTGGTCTGGTTGGTTTTGAATTGTTAAAATGCAATCCCCGATGATCACACATATTTGTGATGCAAAATTGCTATGAAAAGTTAAATAGGTAACTGCAAGTGCAGACACTTCTTAGCTGTAGATGATAAGGTTTCATCTCCTCCAAAGCTCTGCCTAAAAATTTTCTTCCATCTGAATTTTCATTGTGATACTCGATTTGGCACATTTCAACTAAAATTGTTTATGCTTTCATAGCAGGCATGGAGGGAGGGAGGGCTAGGGGGAGCACCCCTTAAGCTTGGTAAACCCTATAATGCAAAGAGTTTCAAACAAAAATACAGACTCAAAGACATCATCAGAGGCTGGCAGTGGGAGCATAAAGCTGGGCCCTTGCCAGAAGCCGAACTCAATTCTGCTGCTCTGAATGATCCTCTCATCGGGAGCTGGCAGTGGTGACAAATGATCCCAGGAAACATGACCTCAAGTGCAGGTACGTTTGTTTGATGTGAACCTACCATGGCTCATCCGTTGCTGCTAGCCAGTTGTGTGATGTTAATTAATCCAACAGTGGTATCACGTGGTTAATCTATTCCCCTTATGTTGTTCGTTTTAGGTCGTTGAGAATTTGTTAGAGATTCAGAGTGTTGATTGACATGTCACTTTTGATGTTAACTAATTCAGTAGTGGTATCATGTGGTTAATTTATTCCCCTTATGTTGTTCTTTTTAGGCTGTTGAGAATTTGTCAGAGATTCAGAGTGCTGACTGGCATGTCACTTCCATTTTCCATAGGACTCCAAATGAAGTTGACCTGATGTTGGTCAAGTAATATTGTCGTAAGGCATGGTGGAATTAATTGGTTGCAGTATTCGATGAATTAATTGGCAGAAACTATATGTATATCATCTAGTAGGAAATGGAGTTTCTCTTAACATCGACATGTGGTGTACTTTACTTTCTGGTCATATTTTTAAAAGATCTCAAAAGCAATGAATTGACTCGACAAATTTGTACCCCCTAAGTTGGTGCACGAGAGTAACTAGGTTTGGCGATATTGTGTTCCTTCTATTTCTCCAAGTAAAGCTCTTCGCAAGGCAATACCGACAATATCCGCTTGCCCTTTTCTAAGCGGAGACAGAATGAAATGACCATAATAAAGACGTTTACTATCTACTCTTGATTCAAAACCGGTGAAATCAAGGGGCATTACTTGAATGCGACTACAGGTACATGCGAAGAAATGATTAAGAGAGCTATATTTGCAAAGGAATTAGGGGTTCCTATTCTAATGCATGACTACTTAACAGGAGGATTCACTGCAAATACTACTTTGTCTCATCCCGTCAGAAGGGGACCCAATCCCTGGGGATAGGGTAACATTGGGGGCCTCCTAAAAGGATCTACTAAATTCATTTAGTTGTTATGAAGACGAATTTACAGTTCGTCCCCATTAACCGCTCAGGCATCGATCCAGGAAGAATTTATTCTAGGCTTTTCGATAATCTATGATTAACCTCTTTTTATAATACTCCCTACCCCTAGGGGAAGTCAAATCCCCGCTACGTCGCTAAGAAATATTGCAATTTGACATGTGTGTCTATTTCGTTTCCCAGAAAAACCAATTAGTGGGAGAAAATACTTGCTTGTTCGGTGTAGAGCTATAACAGTGCAGGCTATTCCCATCTCTGATGTGGAAACACAAACTCTTCACTGTCCCAACAGAACTAACAGAGCTTGATACCTAAGATGCAAGGGATTCACCCCCACGTATTTTGTGGGTCAGGCGACACCTAGATTTGAACTAGGGATAAAGGATTTGCAGTCCTTTGCCTTACCACTTGGCCATGCCACCAAATCCGATCCAAAATAAAGGGAGAAGCCGTATGAGATGAAAACCTCATGCAACCTATTGCTTCGTATTGTCTAGATCCTAACTAAGAAACAGTCACTAAGGTTTTTTGTTGTACTCCATGCAGATATGTAAGACATGCCTTCTACATATGCAGTGAGTCTACTTAGAAAACGATAACTAGCGAAAAAAATATGTTAACCTAAATGTGTCTTAGTTTGGAGCTGGCTGGAACGACTAGCCCCGCCACTCCTGCCACTAGCGAGATAGATCCAGAGGCGCAGGATCTGAAGGCTAGGGAGGGGAGATCCGGAGACGCAGGATCTGGAATCCAAGGATCCGCGGCCGTCGGGTTGGGACTGGGGAAGCCAACGGTTGCTGACTTGCTGCCTGTGCAAAACAAGGGAGATAGAAAATCATGGAAGAGAAGAGAAGATGGGTGAGTGCTGCGGCTGCCTTTTTAATTTTTCTATGTGGTGGCTGTCGACTGTGAGCTAGGGCTGGACGGGATATTTGAAGACTGGTTACACAGACTCCTCCGCGTCTGTAATGGCACGTGAGTTTTCGAAAATAAATCTGTATTTTGAGAGACACGTTTGATACAAATATATGTTGCCTCAATAAATGAAAGTAGCCATCTAAAAAATAAACTTTATAGTACTCCCTCCGTCCGGTTGATTGTGCAATTATGGGAAACGTGCCGTTCAAACTGTGTCAACTTTAACCAAATTTATAGTAAAAAGTATTAACATTTATGTCTCGAAATAAATTTATTATGAAAATATATCTCATAACCAATCTAACGGTACTTATTTTGTCTCATAAGAGTTAGTATTTTTTTATATAATTTTAATCAAAATTTGCGATGGCTGATTTCTCGGGATGCGAGAATTGCACATTCATTGGGACGGAGGGAGTAGCGCAACAAGTTATAGGTTTAGTTATAATGTATAGACACATTTGCTAGATGGTAAAGAGTTTTATTCCAAGACACGCCCAGCGACAGTACGTAATCTAAATTCAAGACCTATTGGAACAACTAACACGACAACTCAATAAATATTTGACTAAGAAATTGTCTAGGGTACTGCATAATAATTTAAACGTCCCGTTGCAACGCACATGCATATTTGCTAGTAAAACTATATATATAGGAATAGCATCATGTCCTATAGCTTTGTTGGTTTCCATTTGGAATAGAGCATCCTTTATTTCCACTTCATTGAAAGGTTTACATAATCTTCATTGTCCTCAGAATTTACCACATCATTTGTCTCTCAAAGTGATTGTTAATTGACAATATGTTTCTAGGTGCTGACCCAAATGAGTTTTATAATATCCAATGCATAAGCAATGGGATATAGTTTTTTCTTTTTCTACCTTGGTGACTCTGTGAAAGAGCTCAATATTCATATCACCTTTGACAAGTCAGGTTTCATGTCATCTTCTAAGACAATAAAATTCTTCATATTCCAACAACTTAAAAGGCTCCGATTCAATCTCTACCTCTCTAGTAAGTTATTCCTGAACTAGATCAACATTTTCTTTCAAGTGTTCTAGAAGCTCTAGTTTAGAGTATTATTCCTTCCTTTTATTTTTACTAGCAAATATGCCCGTGCGTTGCAACGGGAGAAAAAAAAACTATCAGACATTAATAGAAAATAAGGACAAAAATGTTAAATATCTATTTATGTTTTACTTTTTCATATATTTTAATGGATATAATTTATTTATGATGATCATGACATCCATAATAAAGTTAATATCATTAATAATATGACAATGTCCTATTAAGTCTGTAACAATTTTAAATACTCTCATTGTCCCGAATCGCAAGTTATTCGGACCTTTTTAAATACATAGCTTTTATTACGCTTCTATATATACATTATATCTAAATACATAGTAAAAGGTATATGTATTTTAGAAAGTCAGAACGATTTACAATTCGGTAATGCTATTGTGAGAACATCCAGACGGATTGGACGCGGCTTCCGGTGCGGCTTCCCACATTGGCGCGGCTTCCCAGTCCTACGCGGGTCAAAGTCCCTAAGACTATCCGCACTCATCCATCCTCTATATCATCCTCTATACATCCTAGTCATCAAGATTCTCTCCTCTATACTCAATTCTCTCGCACCCATCCATCCTCTATACCATCCTCTATTCACTGTAGGGCCCACTTGTCACTTTATCTAAATATATCCATGTGAGATCTTGTTTTGAAAAATTTATTAAAACGAATTTAATGGTGCAATCGAAATTTAATTTGATTTTTGGTTTGTGAGTTATAACATTTTTTAGTAACTTGAAAACGTGGGGTCCGCGACTGATTTCTCTCTCTCCTCTCTCCCACGCCTCTGCCACCCACGCTGATGGCGTTTCAACTGGAAGACGCTGGAAATACCAGTTGACTGGCTGTGGCGGACCGTGTACCGTTCCGCGGTGCAGGCCATTTCACGGTAAATTTTTACTCCATATCGGGATAGCGTCTCGTTTGCAGGTACCAGTGCGGAAGGTCTAAGAGCAACCACAATGTTGAGAAAATCAGTCCATAGGGAATAAAATAATTGTTATCAGCCAGCCCATACATTGTGGAAGTGGTCCATATGCAGTCCATAGGTACCAGCCATCCCTAGCTCTATGGACAACCCATAAGACAATAAAATACAATATAGACACTGTACATCTGACTCCAAGCAATAAACAAAAAGAGTCGTTGCTCCCAGCAGGTAGCCGTTGGGCGGATGGTAGTTGGCCTGCCTTCTCCCTTCTTCACTGCCTACAAAAGCTGAAGCTTCGTGCTTCATTCTCCACACTTTCATGAGATTTTGAACTTCTACAACACAAGAATGGAACCCCCACCTAGAAACTTTACAGGCTTCCTCAATCAAGGCTTGAATCAAGGCTCTCCAACCCAATACCCAGAGGGGAGTGGTCAGATTTCACCAACTACACCCCAATCCCACATTCTATTTGGAACATCTCATTTTCTACAAAACTTGAATCCTTTTGGTCCTCCAGGAATCCACCCTCCATATGGCCATTCTCCTCACACATTCCAAGGTGTTCCACAGCAAGGGAGTTGGCTACAAGCTCCTTCACCTAGCTTTCAAGGATTTCATCTCCACGAAAGTTTAGGTGCACCTGCAGGAATTAGGCCTCCACCAGTCCTTCAATTTGGCCATTTGGGCGGAGCTACAGCCAACACTTCTTCCCATGGATCTGAGTCTTGTTCTCGATACTCTGAACAACAAGAGAAGCAATCAGTCAACATTGAAGATTCAAGTGCTAGCAATGAAGAAGTAGTAGAAGAAGAACCAAAGAGGCGTCAACACATCAATTGGAGTGAAGAAGAAAATGGTAGGCTATTCGATGCATGGACAAAACACTCCACTGATCCCATAATCGGCATCGATAGGAAAGCTGAGTACTATTGGAAAGTTGTAGCTGCTGAGTTCAACAACAACGCACCAAAAAATAGCCCCAAGAGGACAATCAGACAATTGATCAAACATTGGGGTGATGTCAAGAGGGATATCACAAAGTTCAGTGGGGCTTATGCTTGAGCAATGAATCAACGCAGCAGTGGGCAATCTAATGACATGGTTGTGAAAGCAGCCAAGGAGTTTTTCAAGAATGGCAACAATGGTAGGTCTTTCATATATGAGTACCTATGGAAAGTGGCCAGGAGATGCCTAAATGGCGCAGAATCATCCATGAAGAGAGCACAACAAAAAGGATCAAGCTATCTAAATCAGGAGCATACACTTCTTCATCCAACCAAGACACAGAGGGGGAAACCATGAGTAGGGAGGTACGTCCTCCGGGGCAGAAGAAAGCAAAGGAAAGGCAGAAAGGGGTAGGAAAATCTATTGCACCGCCTCCTTTGACCAACCAACCAAGTCAGAATATGGTCATGTATCATGAAGCTATGTCAATGAAAGCAAAATCTGCAAGAGCTAAAAAGTACAACACCTATTTAAAATTGTTGGCAATAGATACCTCAAACTTCAATGAAAAAGAAAAAACTAGGCATGACAGCATAATGGACCAGATAGCAAAAGACTTGGCTGAGGAGTAGGGAAGAGTACAAAGGCAGCAAAAGATGCATGTATCCCTAGTATTTAGTGTAATTGTTGCTTTCAAGTTAATTAGTTTATGTATTAGGTTGCATGGTTGTACCCCTAGTATTAAGTGTACTTGTTATTTTTCTTAGTGTTGGCAGTGTGTTTGTAATCAAAGTGGGTCAGTACCCAGTATTAATGAAACCAGCAGATAGCTGCAGAGAAAAAGACAAACAAAAATATAGTTGTTGAGATCATTCCAAAGGCAGAAGATGGCTGTTGAGAAAAGGACAAAAAATATAGCTGTTGCATACAAGAGGGCAACAGCTACAAATATGACCACCACCCCACTCCCTCGTTCACAACACTCCACTCCCTCATTCACTGTCCAGTCCATAGCTACTGCTTGGTTCACACAAAAAACCACTTCCTCTTTCACTAGAAAAAATGTCAACTAACTCAGATAATTCTACTGAGTCTGAGATTGAAGCAGAGATTGAGGCTGAGCTTGAGCAGGAGGTTGAAGCTGAGCTTGAAGCAGAAGCAGCTAGGTCCTCTATTCGACGTGGGGGTTATACAAGGAGGTACATCAACAGAGATCATGAAGGTGATCACAACAGACTAGTTGCTAAATATTTTTCAGATACTCCTTTGTACATAGATAATTAGTTTCGTAGAAGATTTCGCATGAGGAAGCATTTATTTAAACGCATAGTCGAAGCTCTAGGTGATTGGTCTCCATATTTTCATCTACGTCGAGATGCATTTGGCAAAGTGGGTCTATCACCATTACAAAAATGTACTGCTGCCATTAGAATGCTGGCATATGGTTCACCAGCAGATCTTATGGATGAAACATTTGGGTTTGCCGAGAGTACTGCAATGGAGTGTTTGATTCATTTTGTTCATGGTGTTAGAAGCTTATTTGGTGCACAATATCTACGCAAACCTACCTACTAGTCAAGACATCCAACGCTTGCTGCACGTTGCAGAACAGCGTGGTTTCCCTAGGATGCTAGGTAGTCTTGATTGTATGCATTGGGAGTGGCAAAATTGCCTTGTTGCTTGGAAAGGGCAATTCACTTGAGGTGATTATAAGGCACCTACCATAATGCTAGAGGTTGTTGCATCTTATGACCTATGGATTTGGCATGCATTCTTTGGAGCTGCTGGTTCAAACAATGATATTAATGTGCTTGACCAGTCACCATTATTCACAGAACAGCTACAAGGCAAAGCACCTGAGGTTTAGTTCACTATTAATGGGTCACAATACAACATGGGTTACTATCTAGCTGATGGCATCTATCCAGAATGGGCCACATTTGTCAAGACAATCCTCAGGCCAGTAATTGCTAAGCATAAATTGTTTGCAAGCTTTCAAGAAGGAGAAAGAAAAGCTGTGGAACGAGCCTTTGGGGTGCTGCAAAAGCGTTGGGCTATCATACGTCACCCAACTAGACTGTGGGAATGGGAAGAGCTAGCAAATATTATGTATGCATGTATTATTTTGCACAACATGATAATAGAGGATGAGAGAGGCATCTATGACACACCAGATGATAACACATATGAGCAAGCACAATCATCCCCAAATTTAATCGGGCTTGCACATGGACCAATCTATGGATTCACAGATATACTAGACAAAGACATGGAAATTCGTGATCGATCAACTCACAATCGTCTCAAGGAAGATTTGATAGAGCACATATGGCAAAAATTCAGTACACAGCAACATCGAGCAGACCAAGATTAGATTGTCATATCCATGTAATTTTACAATATTTTGTAATCTAGATTATTATGGCTTATCCAATTAATTTAGGACTGTGTGTTTCCATTGAGTTGCTTTGTAATCGTATCTAAAATAAGGCAGTTGTGTTTTCTTCCTTTCATTGTTCTCAGTTTGCAACAAAAAAAAGAAACTAATATATCCAACCAAATAGTCCATGCGAACGAACTACAAAATCAGTAGAGATTGGAGGTACAGATACCTGAGCGGAGGCTTCTGCACCTAGATGCATGCGCTAGCAGGCTGTGAGGTGGCCTTCGACGCGCGAGATCACCGGCCATCCGCTCGCCACGGGAGTTCGTTGCGCCGGCCGTCCTTGCACCACGGGAGGTCACCTCGCCGGCCGTCCGCGAGGTGGCTGCGCCTCAGGTCGCCCGTAGTACGTGGGGAGGCCACGTCCGTCCGCGAGGGGGCCGCACCCTAGGTCGCCGGGCAAAGCCACCTGATATGACTTTGTAGCCTTCATCCGGACAGGGAAGGTGCAGATCCTAGTTGATACCGTACTTGAGAAGCTAGACACAGAAGGCCATGGCCTGATTTGGTGGAAGGAGGGAGATCGAGGACGGAGATGACGGAGGCGGCGGCGGACGGAGTTCTCCAGGAACTCACGCGAAGGATACGGGAGGTTGAGGAGGACCGAGATTTTTATTCACTCGTGGGACCCACTCCTATGGCCAGCTTGAGCCGAATACATTGTGCCATTTGAAATAGCTAGTGCCACCTGCTGTGGGGCCTATTCTTATGGGTTCACCCCTATACATTGCGCTTGCTCTAATACTCCCGATGGCCAGCAACACCGTACCCTTCTGACCCATGTGAAACAAAGGCGCCGGAGCCACGCGGGCATGTGCGCCCCTGCCATGCAGTCACACGGCCCCACGCTGACCTGCCACCAATCTGTCCTACGCGCGCCTATGCGTTACTGCAACTGCTTCACTTGCCTGCTGCGCCTGACCCTGCGTGCTGGTCACTGTCGTTCTTGCTGAAGTGCATGCAACCTTCTTTGACCAAGCCAATAGAGAGAGAGCATATGTTTGTGTGAAGGAGTCAGGGAGAGAGAGAGTACGATGTGCAGTGTCCAGTGCTTTGCTGCTGCCACATACGCTTGTTCCTGCCGCACAGTTTGACGAACGGATGTGCCTCTCAAGTGATGGTCCTTTTCTTATCCGAAATTTAATTGGAGCATCGTAGGGAAGCGGCCATGGCTAGGGTTCCGGATACTCGTAGGTCAGACCTCACCGCGTTACAATGGTTTTTTTATGTTGTACCAGATGATTTCAAGTGTTGCAATAGATTTTTTTAGTCGTTACAATATATGTTTTTTCGATGTTACAATATATGTTTTTCCGTTATTGCAGTATATCTTTTTCAATGTTGCAGTACATATTTTTTCATTGTTACAGTAGATATTTTTCGTTGTTGCAGCAGTTTTTTCGATGTTGTAGTGTATGCTTTTTTCGATGTTGCAGTACATGTTTTTCAATATTGTAGTACATATTTTTTCATTGTTGCAGTAGATATTTTTCGTTGTTGCAACAGATTTTTTCGATATTGCAGTGCATGTTTTTTCGATGTTTCAGTACATGTTTTTTAATATTGTAGTACATATTTTTTTCATTGTTACGTTAGATATTTTTCGTTGTTGCAGCAGATTTTTTCGATGTTGCAGTGCATGTTTTTTTCGATGAGTATATATTTTACAAGGTACATGTTTTTCGATATTGCAATATATATTTTTCGTTGTTACAGTATATATTTTTCGATGTTATAGTGCATGTTTTTAATATTGCACTACATATTTTTTTTCAATATTACAATACATATTTTTTAATGTTACCATAGTGTATATTTTTTAATATTTAGTGCATATTTTTCAACGTTACAATACATATTTTTACGATGTTGCGGTATTTACAGTTGGCAAGAAGCTATCGCAGGCACATGTGGTCGCCGAGGTACAGGCGTTCACCGTGGCACAGCAGCAACAAGGCACTGGCCCAGCAGAAGGCGGGCGCAGCAGGCAAACACAGTAGCAGGAGCTGGTGTGGGAACAGCAGCTGCAGCAGCACGGGGCACTTTCTTTCATGCGGGGCAGCAGGCACAGTAGCAGCAGTTGGCGTGAGAGCAGCAAGCGCAGAAGCAGCAGGTGCAGCAGCACGGGGCACTCTCTCTCGGAATGTTGCATTTCTTCCTCCTGATTGGTTTAGGCTACAGTAGGTGCTTTACAAAATTGAACGTACAGCACAACTTGGAAAGCGCAGCGGTCTACCCAGGCGTCCGGACGCATGCTGTCGGCCGGACGTCCGGGCGCCAGCATGACCCTTTATAATTTAGAATAGGAGAGTACAACCTTGGTTTTGTTTCAATTGTTGTCGGGTACCTAAACAAGGGGTACCCACACTCAACGACTAAAAAAGACAAACCCCTGAGAAAACCACGTCAAAGGCTCCGCCCACGAAGGCAGAACGAGCCAAAACCACGTACGTAACGCCTCGATCACGTTTCGACTCGCATGAGGCTTGCTCGACGGGACGCCTCGACCACAGGGAAATCTCCGACTCGTACGACCCAGGGTCGAGCCGGTCGACCCGCCTCACCCACCAACTCTTAGACAAAAGTCAAAGCATTTAATGCAACCGCCAACCACTTCCTACCCCCATGGCTACAGCGCCGCCAGCATGGAAGCAGTACCAGTGTCAAATCCCACTTTTACTGCCCATCCTGGGATGGGCGGTGAAAACCTATCACTGCACATGCCATGCCGGGCACTGTTCCGCCACTGATCCCCCTCGAGGCAAAACACGACGAGTGTCGTACCCCGAAATTCCCGGGGCTCGGCCTTATCCATTCTCCGTCGACCCACCTCGACCTGGCCTCGACCAACCGCCGGTCAACAAAGAAGCAAGGCCCGCACGCCATAAGACCCGGGGTCTTTTCACCATCCCATCCTTTATGTCAACATGGTGTCCAGGGATGGCCGGTCATTCCCGAAGCACGTCACTACAGTAGTTTCCACAGCGCTCGACAAAACTTCACTTCTAAGGCACCTCCGGCGTCTCTGCCTTCTCTGGACCCTATAAAAGGGAAGGCAGGGGACTCTACGAAGGGGAGGAGAAGAAAAGAAGCAAGTCATCACCCCACCACAGAAGATCAACATCTCAAGCAATCTCCTTGTACTCTCTCTTTGAGACTTGGGATCGGCTCCCTCTCTCACAGCTTGTAACCCTTACGCAAGCACTTCGGTGCAAGGAAATACAATACTTTCCCCCTCCCCCGCTGGGCGTAGGGCCTTCTTTCGCCCGAACCAGGATAAACTCTCCGTGTATTCTCTTTGCATCACCATCCAAATTAGGGACACACAGCACAAATTCACTCATTGGCTTAGGACCCTCATGGGCCCGAACACCGACAGTTGGCACACGAGGTAGGGGGCGGCTGCGTGCCAAACATCGTTTTCCCACCATTTTTCTAGATGGCTGACCCCGAACGTCCACTTCCGTTGGCCACGGTGATCTGGCTTAGGAGCTTGGAGTTCATGTCTCTTGGCTACAGCTATGACATGGTCCTCCTCCCACCCAGACACCCAACCGACGGCGACCATGAGCTCTCCTAGCTTGGGGGAGCAATGCGCAGGTACCGTCGCTCTTGTCAGGCAAGCACTGCTAGGCGACGGCGTGCCCAGTGCAACCGCCATCACCGCCTCGCGGGGGGTGACGGTATTCCCCGATCCGGCGCCCCTCAGCCAGACGCCGACATGGATTTCCTCATTGATGACCTGTGTAGGATGAACTTGGCTGAGGGTAAGATGCCGATGGGGTGTCCCATCACTCCGCCGTCCGGCACGATGCCGCCACCAGCCGATTCGGGATCGATTGCTCCGGTACCAGGAACCATGTCCTCATCAGCATTCCCGTATGGGCTAGACACGGGTACCCGGGCGTATGCTTCTTCTGTAAGCACTAGCATGAGCGCTTACGAGGAGCTCCTCAGACACCATCTACGTTCCAACCTCGACCTCGTCGCATCCACGCTAGCGTCCGAGTACCTGGACTCCACGGAGACCCCGGATGCGGAGCTCCATATGACTACCTTTCGTCGTTACAACCCAGAGACACACGACCTCACATGCATCTGTCATACTACTATTTTGGCACTCCAGACTCCGACTCTGTCGATGACACCTATGACCCGACTCGTGAATGCTTCTATATCGATGGGGCTATCGCGTCGGATTCGGAGGATGAGGGAGCTGTTGGAGGAAGGAACGCCCTGCCACCTCATGTTGAGCCCCCTGGTGCACGAGATGAAGCTCAATTCCTTGCGGACCAAGGAGTGCAACTCGAGCAAATCCACGAACTGCAAGACAGGCTCGACGAGGAACGAGAAAATCTGCGCCTACTTTAGCAAACCCTCGAGCAAGAGCGCGTGGCACGCGCACACGGTCGAGGATTGGGCGGGTGAACTTCGACCGAGCTAGCCAGAATGTTGTCGCAGCTGCCATGCTTCTTCGTAACAAGCCCGAGCCATCGAACCCCGAGGCCTGTCAGGCCCACGATGAAATCCGAGGACTCCTCGAGGCTGTTGAAAGCTCTATGTTTGGTGTTGGTAATTAGTGACAATGCCTAAGTACTAATCCTATGTCTAAGTTGTATATAGCATATGAGGATTAGTACATTCCAAGGTTGGTGGCAAGATGGACATGGTGATCATGATGGCCACACTTGGATTTGGACGCAACCCTACGTGATCAAGGCAAAGGTATATGCTTAAGGGTTGTGTTTTAGTAACCAAGACACCTAGTGGGTGTGGTTACATTATAGGATAGATAGCCGTACTATAAAGAGGGGAATGACGCGGCTATTGAACTCCTAAGTGTCTCTAGGTGTGCATTTCATAATCATATGCATTTGGATAGAACTAATAACGCCTCGAAAAATGATTGTGAAAATGCTAACACACTCGCACATGACGTGATCACTTGGTGATGTTAGCTCGTTTGCGAAGGCGGTTGAGTTTGAGCGATAGAGAGGGGTTTGGGTTCCTCTCTCCCTTACGCCAATGTCGAGATTTGGAGACGTTGTCACATGTTGTTTCATGAGCTAAAACATGTGCTAAAGTGACACACATACTTAGTCTAGCTCATATGAGAAAGGGTGAATCAAATGGAGGCGAACGGAGGTCACAGTGGTGACCGAACGCTGGACCGGACGCGGTCTCTGTGTGACCGGATGCGTCCGGTCAGTGCTCAACGTGTGTCCGTGTCTCGGTTCTCTGATCAGACGCGGTGGCGCGTCCAGTCACGATCGACCGGACGCGTCTGGTCGTTGAGGGAGTTTACCGGACTCCAACCGGACACTGGCACTGTGGCGTCCGGTGCGACTAGCAGCGCGTCTGGTCGCTGATTCGTTGGAGCGCTGCTCCGGCTTGACCAGCGCGTCCGGTCAGTTACAGGACCAGCGCGTCCGGTCGAGCATCGCGCGTCTGGTCAATTAAACCAGCACATCTGGTCGTGCTTCGCGCATGGGTGGTGTACGCACCTGCGCGTCCGGTCCGCGCGACCAGCGCGTCCGATCAGCACGACTACAGCTGTTTCAAGTTTCTAACGGCTCTTTTCGAAGGGGTACGTCTATAAATACTCATTGGCCGGCTCAAGGCTCTCAATCTTGCATCCTTTGACATACTTGTGAGCACTTTGAGCTAAGCAACTCCCCTCCCACTCATCTCTCTTGCTTCTTTGCATATTCAAAGTGAGATTGAGTGATCCAAGTGCATTTGCATTGTGAGATTGCATCTAGTTGGCACTTGGTGGTTGATTTGCTGCGGGATTCTTGTTTCTGTTGGTGTTTGCCGCCACCTAGACGGCTTGGAGCAGCTTGGAGGCGTTGGCAAGAGTTGGCAATTGTTCTTGGCCACCACCAGTGATTGTGAGGGGTTTGTGCCTACCTCGGCAAAGCGCCAAAGGCAACACTAGTGGATTGCTCGTGTCATTTGCAACCTTTTGCCATTTGGTAGGTTCTTGTGCCTTTTGAGAGGCTCCGTGTGTGACTGATTAGCCACCGAACCACGTGGTGAAAAGGGACATAACAGGGACTAGCGTGCCGGCAAGCACGTGAACCTCGGGATAAATCTTCATGTCATCATTCTTATTGTGATTAATTGATCCCGGTGATTGTGTATTGTGGAATTCATCTCTTGATCATATTGATTGGTTGGCTCTATAGTTCGCCCCTCGGTGATACCCTTCTAACTCTCTCTTGCATTATTTTCTTAGTTACCTTGCTAGCTTGTTAGTGTAGCTCTTGCTTGTTTAGCTAGTTAGCTTTAGTTGTAAGCTAAGTTGTGCGTTTGACTTGTGCGGTTGAGTGCAAATATACTAGAATTGTGAATTGGATAGGTGGCTTGCAAACACCTCGTAGGCTAAGCAAACCTCACATCTCACTATTTGTTATATTGATAAACTTGTTTAGCTTGTCTTTGTAGAATTTTTTTAAAAGGCTATTCACCCCCCCCTCTAGCCATCAAGACCTTTCAAGTGAGACCTTTCAAGTGGTATCGGAGCCGTGGTCGCCGTTTGTAAGGCTTAACAACCTCGGTGTAAGATGGCTCAAGTTGTGTTCAACCATGTCGGGGGCAAGCCTCCATTCTTTGATGGTGTCTCATCTTTTGATCATTGGAAAAGAAAGATGAAGCAATATCTTGGCTCTATTAATGAGAAGGTTTGGGAGGTGACACATCATGATTATGCTATCATTGATCCTGACAACCTCACCAACAATGACCGCATCAACAACCAATGCAACACTATGGCTCTCAACACTCTCTACAATGGGATTAATGCAAAGGTCTTTGAGTAAATCAAGGATCTTGAGATGGCTAGTGAAGTGTGGACAAGATTAGAGGAAATATATGAGGGCACTTCAACGGTAAAGAGTGCCAAGCTCTATATGCTCAAGGATAAGTTTGTAAGCTTCAAGATGAAGGATGATGAGTCCATACTGGAGATGTTCTATAGGCTACAAGTTATTGTCAATGATCTCAAGAGCCTAGGAGAAGATGTCAAGGACAAAGACTTTTCAAATAAGTTCTTGATGAACTTACCTAAGAAGTTTGCTATCTTAAGGAAGATGATCCAAAGAGAGGATTTGGACAAGGAGACTCCTAACCAAGTGCTTGGAGATGTCATGACTGATGCTCAATATGATGATGATGAAGATGAAGATGAGAAGGAGATCAAGGTCAAGCAAGAGAAGCCCATTGCATTCAAGGCTTCATCTTCTAAGGGCAAGAACAAGGTGGGGAGCGATGATGATGATCCATTTGATGATGAGACCATGGCCCTCCTTGAGCACAAGATGGGAAGGTTCATGAAGAAGAAAGGATATGGGGCAAGGAAGAGGAGAGACACTATGAAGGCAAAGATCCTTTGCTACAATTGCAATAAGAGATAAGAACAAGAAGAACAAGAAGATAAGAGATTTCATAATGGGGACTTGAAGCTCAAGAAGAACAAGAAGGAAAAGAAAGAGAAGGAGAAGAAAGCAAATAAGAGCTTCACATTCAACAACAAGAAGAAGGGTGGTGGTTATGTGGTCACTTGGGATAGTGACAACTCCGATAGTGATGATGATGCAAGCTCTAGTGATGATGAAAGGACCACTCGGCGAGCCATTGCAAGCATCGCCCTCTCCAACAAGCCATCCATCTTCGACACTATATCGACATGCCTTATGGCCAAGCCTACCAAGGTAAAATATGATGATAGTGATGATGAATCTTGTGCTAGTGATGGTTGTAGGAGTGATGATGAGGAGGATGAGGACTACTCCAAGGATGATCTATTGGGCATAATAGATCAAATGAGCAAGGGCTACAAGAGGACCACCAAGAGATGCAAGAGCTCATTGCCAAGAGCAATGAAAATGATGCCTTGATGGAGGATCTTGTTGCTCTCAAAAAGAGTAAGGAGTGTAAAGGAATTGAACAAGAGCTCAAAGCTCTTAACAAATCCTTTGATGAGCTAGAGGCCTG
Organism: Saccharum spontaneum; assembly: GCA_022457205.1. Taxonomy (NCBI): domain Eukaryota; kingdom Viridiplantae; phylum Streptophyta; class Magnoliopsida; order Poales; family Poaceae; genus Saccharum; species Saccharum spontaneum. Next base: position 22,283,465 of record CM039612.1, on the reverse strand, counting down.
TCGTGAGTGTCTAAAGGAAGACCACGAGGATCTTGAAATTGCTCACACTAGGCTTAAGGAAGCCCACTCCACTCTACTTGAGCTCATCAAGGAAAAGGACCTCAAGTTGGAGAAGTTCATGAAGGAAGCTAAGGAGGAAAAAGTGATTGTCACTTGTGATATTGGACTAACATGTGATATTATTGATGATTCTTTATTTGTTGGTCCTACTAATGCTTCATGTAGCTCATCATCATCCACCACAACCAACTCTATCTCTACTACTAGTGATTCATCACTTGTGGTTGAGAATGAGACTCTCAGGAGAGAGGTGGATGATCTCACCCGCGCATTAGGCAATGCCTATGGTGGGGATGCCCACTTGCTAAAATGCTTGGGTAGCCAAAGGTTCTCTCTTAACAAAGAGGGTTTGGGCTATACTCCCAAGAAGGGCAAGGTGGCCTTTGCTACTCCAAAGTCTCGCTTTGTGAAGAGCAATGGTCGTTATTGTAGGGATATGGGGATGCTACGCTAGCCGGAAAACAAAATTTTTCGACCCCATAAACTAGGAACTACTGCTAGTTACAGGTTACGGGATTACCACTAGACGCGCAGGTGCAGCGGAAGCGACTCGATGTAGTCGAACGCGTCGTAGCAGTGCCGTGCAGTTGCGTGGTCGTCCGTCACGTCCACCCTCCGCTCGTGGATCGTCCCTCTCGTGCGGTTCGTCCTTGTGCTCCAGATGTAGCACCTCCAAGGTATCCCACACGTACGGGAGGAAGCGTTGCGCCTCCGGACTGCTAGGTCCGCGAGGAACAGTAGGCGTGAGCGTGGGGAGGGTGACGGCGGCGGCTGCTAAATTGCGTGATCCCTGGCCGCGCCCCCTTCCCTCTCTTATATAGGCGCCTCTAATCAGCCCCAAACTGGAGGCCCAATTAGAAAACCCTAAGCCTAGTCAAATTCGGGTCCAACCCGAATTGGGCTTCCAACCCCTTAAGCGTGCGACCCTATGGGTTCATGTACAAATAGACGTGGCCCGAGGACTCCTACTCGGCCATTAGTTGATAGCGGTCTCTAGCAAGACGTGTCAACTCCTATGTGTACACAAAGATCATATCAGACGAACCACCACAAACCATATACATGTCATTCCTTTTGCCACACGATATTTGGTCCAACTCATAGGTTAACACTTAACCTAAGCACGGCCATGCATTTATTGATCCAATCATTAGAGTGTTCCATTGATATCTCTCTCACATAGAGAGGGGCAAATTCCATCTTGATTGTCTATGTCTCACAGCATGTTTCTTGACAAACCCGAAGACCACCTTTATAACTACCCAGTTACGGAGTAGCGTTTGATAATCTCTAAGTAGGTCATTCCACATCTTGAGTACATACAACAATCTCAGGTCTGAGGACATAACGTACATGATGTGAATCGAGACAATAACAACATCTCGTTTTGGGTCAGTCCAGCCTACATGTCACACATGTGCCCACATTGTTAGTTTGACATCTCTATGTCTATGACTTGTGAAACATAGTCATCAACTAATAATGTGCTGATCTGATATTCATGTGCGTCCTAACATGAACTCCGATCAGGAACCATTCTAGAATAACCATACAAGTAAAAGAGTTTCACAAACAATTCACATAATTGCTAATCGATACAAGTTGTCTTTAATGGATATTCAATGGACTCATTATATGTCATGGATACAAGGCAATATAATCATCTCTATGATAACCTCTAGGGCATACTCCCAACAATCTCCCACTTGCACTAGAGTTAATCTCGAAGATATCTAATACCCATAGCTCTCATGTGCGCCTCATGCTTAGGCTGTGGAAGAGCCTTTGTCAAAGGATCTGCAACATTTGAATCCGTGTGTATCTTGCACATCTTGATCTCATCTCGTCTAATAAACTCTCGAATGAGATGAAATTTCCGCAGTACACGTTTGTTCTTTTGGTGATTCCTCGGCTCTTTAGCCTGCGCTATCGCCCCATTATTATCACAATGTAGATTCAATGGGCTAGACGCATCAGGAAACACACCAAGCTCAATGAGGAACCTCCTCATCCAAACACCTTCCTTTGCAGCTCCAGAGGCTGCAATGTACTCGGCTTCTGCTGTAGAATCGGTCACCGTCTCCTGCTTGGAACTTTTCCAACTTACAGCACCACCATTTATTGTGAACACAAAACCTGATTGAGATTGTGAATCATCCGTGTCAGTTTGGAAGCTAGCATCGGTGTAACCATTTACAACGAGCTCCTCCTCACCTCCATAGACTAGGAACACATCTTTAGTCCTTCTCAAGTACTTAAGGATGTTTTTAACAAGTGTCCAGTGACTCTCACCTGGATCAGCTTGGTACCTGCTCGCAACACTTAGAGCATATGAGACATCTGGGCGAGTACATATCATAGCATACATTATAGAACCAATAGCCGAGGCATATGGAACCTTACTCATGCGCTCCCGCTCTTCAGCTGTCGAAGGACACTGTTTTTCGCTGAAGCGCATACCATGTGACATAGGCAAGAACCCTTTCTTGGACTGCTCCATGTTGAACCGTTTCAACACCTTGTCAATGTACGTATCTTGGCTTAAACCTATAAGCCTCTTTGATCTATCTCTATAGATTTTTATGCCCAAAATGTATGTTGCTTCTCCTAAATCCTTCATAGAAAAAGTATTATTCAGTGAAGTCTTTACAGATTGCAACATAGGAATGTCATTTCCAATCAATAGTATGTCATCCACATACAAGATTAAAAATACTACAGCGCTCCCACTTTCCTTCTTGTAAACACAAGGTTCTTCATCATTCTGACGGAAGCCAAACCCTTTGACTGCCTCATCAAAACGAATATTCCAACTCCGAGATGCTTGCTTTAACCCATAAATAGATTTCTTAAGCTTGCATATTTTTCCAGCATTGTTAGGATCAACAAAACCTTCAGGTTGTATCATATACACGTCCTCTTCCAAATTTCCATTTAGAAAGGCTGTTTTAACATCCATCTGCCAAATCTCATAATCGAAATAAGCAGCTATTGCTAGAATGATCCGGATAGATTTAAGCATCGCTACCGGCGAGAAAGTCTCGTCGTAGTCAATTCCTTGAACTTGCCGAAAACCCTTTGCAACAAGTCGAGCTTTATAGACGTGAATGTTTCCATCCATATCCATTTTCTTTTTATAGATCCATTTGCTCTCTATGGGTCTAACCCCATCAGGCAGATCAACCAAGTTCCAAACTTGATTTTCACTCATGGAATCTATCTCGGATCTCATGGCACTTTGCCATTTCTCGGAATCTAGGTCCATCATTGCTTCCGCGTATGTCGCAGGTTCGTCATCGTCTAACAATAACAAATCGCCACGTAATGCACGGATTCTAGCTGACCTTCGTGGTTGTGGTGGTGTCTCTATTGCCATAGGTATGTCAACATGTTCTGCTACATTAGCATCACTCGTGGAATCATTCCCTATTGGCTCATCCTGAACTTCTTCAAGATACACCTTCTGTCCACTTTTCTCTCTTTTGAGAAACTCTTTCTCTAAGAAAACACCGTTTCGAGCAACAAACACTTTGCCCTCTGATTGGTTGTAGAAATAATACCCTAAAGTTTCCTTCGGATATCCCACGAAAAAGCACTTGTCCGACTTGGGTGTTAGTTTATCTGATATAAGTCGTTTGACATAAACTTCACAGCCCCAAATTTTTAGAAAAGACAAACTGGGACTCTTACCAGTCCACATCTCATATGGTGTCTTAACTACGGACTTAGACGGTACCCTATTCAGTGTGAAAGCGGCTGTTTCTAGAGCGTATCCCCAAAACGATAAAGGAAGGTCCGACTGGCTCATCATAGACCGAACCATGTCCAACAAAGTCCGATTACGTCGCTCGGACACGCCGTTTCTCTGAGGCGTTCCAGGTGGCGTAAGCTGTGGAACAATTCCGCAACTCTTTAGATGATTGCTAAACTCGTGGCTCAAATATTCGCCTCCACGATCGGATCGCAAGGCCTTAATTTTCTTGCCACGTTGATTCTCTACTTCATTCTGAAATTCTTTGAACTTTTCAAAAGTCTCAGACTTATGTTTCATTAAGTAGACATAGCCATATCTACTAAAATCATCAGTGAAGGTAATGAAGTATTGAAATCCACCTCTAGCTGTCGTGCTCATTGGTCCACATACATCAGTATGTACAAGTTCCAACAAGTCTGCCGCCCTCTCAGGAACACCTGTGAAAGGCGCCTTGGTCATCTTTCCCATTAAGCAAGCCTCACACGTCTCGTATGATTCAAAATGGGGACTTGAAGCTCAAGAAGAACAAGAAGGAAAAGATAAGAGAAGGAGAAGAAAGCAAATAAGAGCTTCACATTCAACAACAAGAAGAAGGGTGGTGGTTATGTGGTCACTTGGGATAGTGACAACTCCGATAGTGATGATGATGCAAGCTCTAGTGATGATGAAAGGACCACTCGGCGAGCCATTGCAAGCATCGCCCTCTCCAACAAGCCATCCATCTTCGACACTATATCGACATGCCTTATGGCCAAGCCTACCAAGGTAAAATATGATGATAGTGATGATGAATCTTGTGCTAGTGATGGTTGTAGGAGTGATGATGAGGAGGATGAGGACTACTCCAAGGATGATCTATTGGGCATAATAGATCAAATGAGCAAGGGCTACAAGAGGACCACCAAGAGATGCAAGAGCTCATTGCCAAGAGCAATGAAAATGATGCCTTGATGGAGGATCTTGTTGCTCTCAAAAAGAGTAAGGAGTGTAAAGGAATTGAACAAGAGCTCAAAGCTCTTAACAAATCCTTTGATGAGCTAGAGGCCTGTCGTGAGTGTCTAAAGGAAGACCACGAGGATCTTGAAATTGCTCACACTAGGCTTAAGGAAGCCCACTCCACTCTACTTGAGCTCATCAAGGAAAAGGACCTCAAGTTGGAGAAGTTCATGAAGGAAGCTAAGGAGGAAAAAGTGATTGTCACTTGTGATATTGGACTAACATGTGATATTATTGATGATTCTTTATTTGTTGGTCCTACTAATGCTTCATGTAGCTCATCATCATCCACCACAACCAACTCTATCTCTACTACTAGTGATTCATCACTTGTGGTTGAGAATGAGACTCTCAGGAGAGAGGTGGATGATCTCACCCGCGCATTAGGCAATGCCTATGGTGGGGATGCCCACTTGCTAAAATGCTTGGGTAGCCAAAGGTTCTCTCTTAACAAAGAGGGTTTGGGCTATACTCCCAAGAAGGGCAAGGTGGCCTTTGCTACTCCAAAGTCTCGCTTTGTGAAGAGCAATGGTCGTTATTGTAGGGATATGGGGATGCTACGCTAGCCGGAAAACAAAATTTTTCGACCCCATAAACTAGGAACTACTGCTAGTTACAGGTTACGGGATTACCACTAGACGCGCAGGTGCAGCGGAAGCGACTCGATGTAGTCGAACGCGTCGTAGCAGTGCCGTGCAGTTGCGTGGTCGTCCGTCACGTCCACCCTCCGCTCGTGGATCGTCCCTCTCGTGCGGTTCGTCCTTGTGCTCCAGATGTAGCACCTCCAAGGTATCCCACACGTACGGGAGGAAGCGTTGCGCCTCCGGACTGCTAGGTCCGCGAGGAACAGTAGGCGTGAGCGTGGGGAGGGTGACGGCGGCGGCTGCTAAATTGCGTGATCCCTGGCCGCGCCCCCTTCCCTCTCTTATATAGGCGCCTCTAATCAGCCCCAAACTGGAGGCCCAATTAGAAAACCCTAAGCCTAGTCAAATTCGGGTCCAACCCGAATTGGGCTTCCAACCCCTTAAGCGTGCGACCCTATGGGTTCATGTACAAATAGACGTGGCCCGAGGACTCCTACTCGGCCATTAGTTGATAGCGGTCTCTAGCAAGACGTGTCAACTCCTATGTGTACACAAAGATCATATCAGACGAACCACCACAAACCATATACATGTCATTCCTTTTGCCACACGATATTTGGTCCAACTCATAGGTTAACACTTAACCTAAGCACGGCCATGCATTTATTGATCCAATCATTAGAGTGTTCCATTGATATCTCTCTCACATAGAGAGGGGCAAATTCCATCTTGATTGTCTATGTCTCACAGCATGTTTCTTGACAAACCCGAAGACCACCTTTATAACTACCCAGTTACGGAGTAGCGTTTGATAATCTCTAAGTAGGTCATTCCACATCTTGAGTACATACAACAATCTCAGGTCTGAGGACATAACGTACATGATGTGAATCGAGACAATAACAACATCTCGTTTTGGGTCAGTCCAGCCTACATGTCACACATGTGCCCACATTGTTAGTTTGACATCTCTATGTCTATGACTTGTGAAACATAGTCATCAACTAATAATGTGCTGATCTGATATTCATGTGCGTCCTAACATGAACTCCGATCAGGAACCATTCTAGAATAACCATACAAGTAAAAGAGTTTCACAAACAATTCACATAATTGCTAATCGATACAAGTTGTCTTTAATGGATATTCAATGGACTCATTATATGTCATGGATACAAGGCAATATAATCATCTCTATGATAACCTCTAGGGCATACTCCCAACAATCTCCCACTTGCACTAGAGTTAATCTCGAAGATATCTAATACCCATAGCTCTCATGTGCGCCTCATGCTTAGGCTGTGGAAGAGCCTTTGTCAAAGGATCTGCAACATTTGAATCCGTGTGTATCTTGCACATCTTGATCTCATCTCGTCTAATAAACTCTCGAATGAGATGAAATTTCCGCAGTACACGTTTGTTCTTTTGGTGATTCCTCGGCTCTTTAGCCTGCGCTATCGCCCCATTATTATCACAATGTAGATTCAATGGGCTAGACGCATCAGGAAACACACCAAGCTCAATGAGGAACCTCCTCATCCAAACACCTTCCTTTGCAGCTCCAGAGGCTGCAATGTACTCGGCTTCTGCTGTAGAATCGGTCACCGTCTCCTGCTTGGAACTTTTCCAACTTACAGCACCACCATTTATTGTGAACACAAAACCTGATTGAGATTGTGAATCATCCGTGTCAGTTTGGAAGCTAGCATCGGTGTAACCATTTACAACGAGCTCCTCCTCACCTCCATAGACTAGGAACACATCTTTAGTCCTTCTCAAGTACTTAAGGATGTTTTTAACAAGTGTCCAGTGACTCTCACCTGGATCAGCTTGGTACCTGCTCGCAACACTTAGAGCATATGAGACATCTGGGCGAGTACATATCATAGCATACATTATAGAACCAATAGCCGAGGCATATGGAACCTTACTCATGCGCTCCCGCTCTTCAGCTGTCGAAGGACACTGTTTTTCGCTGAAGCGCATACCATGTGACATAGGCAAGAACCCTTTCTTGGACTGCTCCATGTTGAACCGTTTCAACACCTTGTCAATGTACGTATCTTGGCTTAAACCTATAAGCCTCTTTGATCTATCTCTATAGATTTTTATGCCCAAAATGTATGTTGCTTCTCCTAAATCCTTCATAGAAAAAGTATTATTCAGTGAAGTCTTTACAGATTGCAACATAGGAATGTCATTTCCAATCAATAGTATGTCATCCACATACAAGATTAAAAATACTACAGCGCTCCCACTTTCCTTCTTGTAAACACAAGGTTCTTCATCATTCTGACGGAAGCCAAACCCTTTGACTGCCTCATCAAAACGAATATTCCAACTCCGAGATGCTTGCTTTAACCCATAAATAGATTTCTTAAGCTTGCATATTTTTCCAGCATTGTTAGGATCAACAAAACCTTCAGGTTGTATCATATACACGTCCTCTTCCAAATTTCCATTTAGAAAGGCTGTTTTAACATCCATCTGCCAAATCTCATAATCGAAATAAGCAGCTATTGCTAGAATGATCCGGATAGATTTAAGCATCGCTACCGGCGAGAAAGTCTCGTCGTAGTCAATTCCTTGAACTTGCCGAAAACCCTTTGCAACAAGTCGAGCTTTATAGACGTGAATGTTTCCATCCATATCCATTTTCTTTTTATAGATCCATTTGCTCTCTATGGGTCTAACCCCATCAGGCAGATCAACCAAGTTCCAAACTTGATTTTCACTCATGGAATCTATCTCGGATCTCATGGCACTTTGCCATTTCTCGGAATCTAGGTCCATCATTGCTTCCGCGTATGTCGCAGGTTCGTCATCGTCTAACAATAACAAATCGCCACGTAATGCACGGATTCTAGCTGACCTTCGTGGTTGTGGTGGTGTCTCTATTGCCATAGGTATGTCAACATGTTCTGCTACATTAGCATCACTCGTGGAATCATTCCCTATTGGCTCATCCTGAACTTCTTCAAGATACACCTTCTGTCCACTTTTCTCTCTTTTGAGAAACTCTTTCTCTAAGAAAACACCGTTTCGAGCAACAAACACTTTGCCCTCTGATTGGTTGTAGAAATAATACCCTAAAGTTTCCTTCGGATATCCCACGAAAAAGCACTTGTCCGACTTGGGTGTTAGTTTATCTGATATAAGTCGTTTGACATAAACTTCACAGCCCCAAATTTTTAGAAAAGACAAACTGGGACTCTTACCAGTCCACATCTCATATGGTGTCTTAACTACGGACTTAGACGGTACCCTATTCAGTGTGAAAGCGGCTGTTTCTAGAGCGTATCCCCAAAACGATAAAGGAAGGTCCGACTGGCTCATCATAGACCGAACCATGTCCAACAAAGTCCGATTACGTCGCTCGGACACGCCGTTTCTCTGAGGCGTTCCAGGTGGCGTAAGCTGTGGAACAATTCCGCAACTCTTTAGATGATTGCTAAACTCGTGGCTCAAATATTCGCCTCCACGATCGGATCGCAAGGCCTTAATTTTCTTGCCACGTTGATTCTCTACTTCATTCTGAAATTCTTTGAACTTTTCAAAAGTCTCAGACTTATGTTTCATTAAGTAGACATAGCCATATCTACTAAAATCATCAGTGAAGGTAATGAAGTATTGAAATCCACCTCTAGCTGTCGTGCTCATTGGTCCACATACATCAGTATGTACAAGTTCCAACAAGTCTGCCGCCCTCTCAGGAACACCTGTGAAAGGCGCCTTGGTCATCTTTCCCATTAAGCAAGCCTCACACGTCTCGTATGATTCAAAATCAAACGAAGTTAGAAGCCCATCAGAATGGAGCCTCTTCATGCGATTCTCACTTATATGACCTAAACGACAATGCCACATATAAGTAGGACTTAACTCATTAAGCCGAGGCCTTTTAGCATTAACATTACAGACAGGTGCATCATCAAGATTTAAAATAAATATCCCATTCACAATGGATGCAAAAGCCACAAACATGTCATTCTTAGAGATCACACAACCATTGTCTTTACTCGCAAATGAATAACCATCCTTCATCAAACATGAAGGTGACACAATGTTTCGACTTATACTAGGAACATAATAACAATTATTCAATTCCAAAATAAATCCTGACGGTAGGTGGAGTTGCATCATTCCGACGTTCAACGCAGCAACTCTTGCATTATTGCCCACGCGGAGATCAACTTCTCCTTTTCCCACGCTTCTACTTCTTATCATTCCCTGCATCGTATTGCAAATATGAGCAACCGATCCGGTATCAAATACCCAAGAATTAACATAAGAGTTAGCGAGGAAAATGTCCGTAATGTAAACAACAAGTGTATGAGCAACGGTAGTACCTTTACCACCATCCTTCTTTAAGGACTCCAAATACAGCTTGCAGTTCCTCTTCCAGTGACCTTTACCCTTACAATGAAAGCACTCTTCATCAGCAGATGGTCCAGTCTTGGGCGCAGGTGGGTTTGGCTTAGAGGTCTCACCTTTGGCCTTGCCCTTGCCCTTTTGCTTCCTCCAAGCATTGCCCTTCTTCTTAAAGTTAGGCTTGTTTTGGACCGCCATCACATGGCTAGTGCTAGCACCTTTCTTGATGTCAGCCTCTGCTGTTTTGAGCATGCCACACAATTCATTCAAGCCCTTCTCCGCCCCATGCATATGGTAGTTCAAAACGAAGTTTCCATAGCTGGGCGGAAGAGACGCGAGAATGAAATCAGTAGCCAACTCTTGGCCAATTGGGAAGCCTAGCTTCTCCAACCTCTGAGTGTAACCAACCATTTTGATCACATGTGGCCCAACTGCTGCGCCCTCTGCTAGCTTTGTTTCAGCAAAAGCCTTTGAGACATTGAACCTTTCAGTCCTAGCTTGAGTCTGGAACATATCATTGAGCGCCACGATCATATCGTACGCTGCATGGTTGTTGTCGAACTGCATCTGCAGATCTGGTTCCATACAAGCAAGCATAAGGCAACTCACTTCAAGATCAGCATCACATGCTCTCTTATAAGCGTTTTTCTCAGCAGCAGGTGCATTGTCAGCAGGCTCTTCAGGTAATGGGGTGTCTAGAATTTCTTCCTTTTTCTCAGCCCTGAGAACAATTCTCAGGTTGCGGATCCAATCCGCATAGTTTGTTCCATTCAACTTATCTTTCTCAAGAATTGAACGCAAAGTAAATGGTTGATTGCTAGGCGCCATTTATCTACAACAAAAGTAATGCAAAATACTATGACAAAGTATCCAAGACAGAGTAAATCATATTAAAATCTTAATAGAATCTACTCCCACTAAAATCAATATCCCTCAATTGAAACTTAGTGATTCAAGACCCACAACTAACAAGTCTACTAGTGAGCTTTAGCATCACCGCTAGAAGACATGGTAGATCGGTAAGCAACTCTTTGCTAATCATATCACATATGACTCTTGTTGTTGGGTAGCATCTATATGCTGTAGTGCCCAACTCCTTATGCTCCAAGGTCCCTAACCATTAGGATGACCTTGTTCAAGTAACCAACCCTTATGCAGTAAGTATCCGATACGAACCTGCCTAGTCAAGGAAAACCAGTGGCACCCTAATTTCATAGACCCACCACCGATTGTACAAGACACATGACAGTGCAAGGTTTGGGGAAGCATATAACTTAAACATTACTGAGGGATCGTTCTACTTCACTATCGCATATGTAGACAAAAACATTATCACGTGAAAGTAGAACATAATAATAAGAACGGCATTATCACATATATGACTTGGTATAGCCCATTGTCACTTTGGGGATCTCCATCTCCATCAATCTGTACATCATGATGATCTCCATCTCCATAACCCATGTACGCCGTCCATCAGTGATGAATCCACCAAGACTATGTATTACTAACGCAAGACAACGAAGTAATATTACACAGTCGCGGATAGGATCATCACAGTTTGGCACGCAGGCCATTACATCAAGTTGACAATATCTATGTGGCTCCAGCCATATTGTCATTCTCATGACATGCAAGCCATGAATTAATTACATACATGCATCACATACACATAAGGGCTATACCAGTCATGAATTCCTGCAAAACAGAGTTAACCGATTCCGACGTCTAAACTTAAAACGTCCAGAACACCATCTTCCTGGCCTTTTTTCGCAAATCTAATTTCGGCGAACCCGGCGAAGCGGGGGAGAATCGGATGTAAAATTTTCTGTAGATCAATTTTGATATAAAATTCATCTCAATCCGAGGTCGTATGCAAAAGTTATGGCTGTTTTACCGAACAACACTTTTTTTTGCACCCCGACGCCCGGGAGTAGATCCAATCTACCGCCGCCGCGCATCATATGCGCTCGGCACTTGACCTAGGTTCGATTCAATCAATCTGATTGATCTCCATCTCGCCATGGCTGGGTTTACATGTATCACTTAACTCGGATGGCGGAATTCCGACCGGTACGAGTAGATCGTTACAAGACCAACGCAGCAAGATCACGAACCATGATCAGAGACTCATCTACAACCGTGCATATCTCCATATGCATACAACCGAACCTATAATGAAGCAGCTACGGCTCCGATACCACTGTAGGGATATGGGGATGCTACGCTAGCCGGAAAACAAAATTTTTCGACCCCATAAACTAGGAACTACTGCTAGTTACAGGTTACGGGATTACCACTAGACGCGCAGGTGCAGCGGAAGCGACTCGATGTAGTCGAACGCGTCGTAGCAGTGCCGTGCAGTTGCGTGGTCGTCCGTCACGTCCACCCTCCGCTCGTGGATCGTCCCTCTCGTGCGGTTCGTCCTTGTGCTCCAGATGTAGCACCTCCAAGGTATCCCACACGTACGGGAGGAAGCGTTGCGCCTCCGGACTGCTAGGTCCGCGAGGAACAGTAGGCGTGAGCGTGGGGAGGGTGACGGCGGCGGCTGCTAAATTGCGTGATCCCTGGCCGCGCCCCCTTCCCTCTCTTATATAGGCGCCTCTAATCAGCCCCAAACTGGAGGCCCAATTAGAAAACCCTAAGCCTAGTCAAATTCGGGTCCAACCCGAATTGGGCTTCCAACCCCTTAAGCGTGCGACCCTATGGGTTCATGTACAAATAGACGTGGCCCGAGGACTCCTACTCGGCCATTAGTTGATAGCGGTCTCTAGCAAGACGTGTCAACTCCTATGTGTACACAAAGATCATATCAGACGAACCACCACAAACCATATACATGTCATTCCTTTTGCCACACGATATTTGGTCCAACTCATAGGTTAACACTTAACCTAAGCACGGCCATGCATTTATTGATCCAATCATTAGAGTGTTCCATTGATATCTCTCTCACATAGAGAGGGGCAAATTCCATCTTGATTGTCTATGTCTCACAGCATGTTTCTTGACAAACCCGAAGACCACCTTTATAACTACCCAGTTACGGAGTAGCGTTTGATAATCTCTAAGTAGGTCATTCCACATCTTGAGTACATACAACAATCTCAGGTCTGAGGACATAACGTACATGATGTGAATCGAGACAATAACAACATCTCGTTTTGGGTCAGTCCAGCCTACATGTCACACATGTGCCCACATTGTTAGTTTGACATCTCTATGTCTATGACTTGTGAAACATAGTCATCAACTAATAATGTGCTGATCTGATATTCATGTGCGTCCTAACATGAACTCCGATCAGGAACCATTCTAGAATAACCATACAAGTAAAAGAGTTTCACAAACAATTCACATAATTGCTAATCGATACAAGTTGTCTTTAATGGATATTCAATGGACTCATTATATGTCATGGATACAAGGCAATATAATCATCTCTATGATAACCTCTAGGGCATACTCCCAACAGTTATTGCAATAGATGCAAGCAAGTTGGGCATCTAGAGATTAATTGTAATAAAATGAACAAGAACAACAACAAGTTTCATGCTAAAATGAATTACATTTCTTTTGATTCTTGTTATGTGCTTACCAAGGGTGAGAAAGGTGTGCATGCTAGGTTTGTTGGTACACCAATTGTGGGTCCAAAGAAGAAGGCCATTCGGGTACCAAAGAGCTTAATGACTAACCTCCGAGGACCCAAGCAAGTATGGGTACCTAAAAGACATTAATTTGTTTTCTAGGTAAATTACAAGGCCGGAGGAAGGCATTGGGTGCTTGATAGTGGGTGCTCTCAACATATGACCGGTGATTCAAGAATGTTCAACTCTCTCAAATCAAATGATAGTGGCATTGATAGCTTCACATTTGGTGACAATAGCAAGGGTGATGTAAAGGCTCTTGGAAGGATTGCAATCTCAAATGATCATAGCATTTCTAATGTGCTCTTAGTTGAAAAGTTGAACTTCAATATTCTATTGATTCCTTAATTGTGTGATCTTGGTTTCAAGTGCATATTTGGTGTTGATGATGTGGAGATAATTAGTGTTGATGGCTCCAATTTGATCTTCAAGGGTTTTAGATATGAGAATCTATACTTGGTCGATTTTAATGCTAGTGATACTCAACTTTCAACATGCTTGCTCACCAAATCAAGTATGGGTTGGTTATGGCATAGAAGACTTGATCATGTTGGCATGAAGCAATTGAACAAGTTAGTGAAGCATGACTTAGTTAGAGGCTTGAAGGATGTCACATTTGAGAAGGATAAGCTATGTAGTGCATGTCAAGCCGGAAAGCAAGTGGGCAACACTCATCCATTGAAGAGCATTATGAGTACTTCCAAGGCATTTGAGTTGTTGCACATGGATCTATTTGGGCCAACTACATACACAAGCATTGGTGGCAACAAGTATGGCTTTGTGATTGTGGATGATTTCACTAGATACACATGGGTATTCTTTCTTATGGACAAGAGTGATGTATTTGACATATTCAAGAAGTTCATCAAGAGAGTGCAAAATGAGTTTGAGACCACAATCAAGAAAGTGAGAAGTGACAATGGAAGTGAGTTTAGAAACACAAGAGTTGATGAGCTTTGTGATGAGCTTGGAATCAAGCATCAATTTTTGGCCAAGTATACACCTCAATCTAATGGCCTAGTTGAGAGGAAGAATAGAACATTAATTGATATGGCAAGATCAATGTTGAATGAGTATAATGTGAGGCATTCATTTTGGGCCAAAGCAATCAACACGGCTTGCTTCTATAGCAACCGCCTCTATTGCCACAAGTTCCTAGAGAAGACATCATATGAGATCTTAAATGGAAGAAAGCCCAACATTGCATACTTTCGGGTATTTGGTTGCAAATGCTACATCTTGAAGAAGGGCACTAGATTAAGCAAGTTTGAGAAGAAATGTGATGAAGGATTCTTACTTGGTTACTCCACTACTAGCAAAGCTTATAGAGTTTGGAATTTGGCTAGTGGTTTACTTGAGGAAGTTCATGATGTTGAGTTTGATGAAACAAATGGCTCTCAAGATGAGGAAGATAACTTGGATGATGTGAGAGGAACTCAATTGACCAATGGTATAAAAGAAATGGATATTGGTGATATTAGGCCAAAGCAAGTGATTGATGTGGATGACTACAAAGATCAAGTGCTCCAAAGTCCAATTACACAAGCTAGTGGTTCTCTAATGCAAAATCAAGCTAGTACATCATCTCAAGTGCAACAAGATCAACAAGTGGCTAGTTCATCATCTCCAACTCATGATCAACATCAACCTCCAAGCAATCATGTCCAAATGCTTCAACCAACTAACATTGCAAGAGACCATCCATTGGATTCCATCATTGGTGACATACAAAGGGGAGTTCAAACTAGATCAAGATTGGCATCATTTTGTGCTCACTCTTCTTTTTTGTCAATGGAAGAACCCAAGGACATTGATAAAGCATTAAGAGAGCCGGATTGGGTAAATGCAATGCATGAAGAGCTCAACAACTTCAAGAGAAATGAAGTATGAGAATTAGTTGAGAGACCTAGTGATCACAATATTATTGGAACAAAATGGGTTTTTCGCAATAAGCAAGATCAAGATGGGATAGTAGTAAGGAACAAAGCAAGACTAGTAGCTCAAGGTTACACACAAATAGAGGGTCTTGACTTTGGTGAAACATATGCCCCGGTTGCAAGATTGGAAGCAATTAGGATCTTACTTGCCTATGTTTGTGCTTACAATATCAAGCTATATCAAATGGATGTGAAGAGTGCATTTTTCAATGGGTACATTCAAGAAGAGGTGTATGTGGAGCAACCTCCTGGTTTTGAAGATGACAAGAAACCCAATCATGTCTACAAATTGAGAAAAGCTTTGTATGGATTGAAGCAAACACCTAGAGCATGGTATGAAAGATTGAGAGATTTCTTGCTATCCAAAGGATTTGTCATGGGCAAAGTGGATACTACTCTATTCACCAAGAAGATTGGGAAAGACTTGTTTGTGTTGCAAATCTATGTTGATGATATCTTCTTTGGTTCAACCAATAAAGATTTTTGTGATGAGTTTGGAAGCATGATGGCCAAAGAGTTTGAAATGTCTATGATTGGTGAGCTTAGCTTCTTCCTTGGACTTCAAATCAAGCAAATGAAAGAAGGTACATTTGTGAGCCAAACCAAATATATAAAGGATATGCTAAAGAAGTTTGGCATGGAAGATGCAAAAGGAATCACTACTCCAATGAGCACTAGTGGAACCTTGGATAGTGATAAGAGTGGCAACATGGTGGATCAAAAGCTATATAGATCATGATTGGTAGCCTACTCTATGTGATGGCATCAAGGCCCGATGTAATTTTTAGTGTATGCATGTGTGCAAGATTTCAAGCCTCACCAAGAGAAAGTCATTTGAAGGCAACAAAGAGAATATTGAGGTACTTAAAGCATACACAAGATGTTGGATTATGGTATCCCAAAGGTGCAAGCTTTGAGCTAGTTGGATATTCGGATTCCGACTATGCCGGTGACAAAGTGGAGAGAAAGAGCACCTCCGGGACTTATCAATTGTTGGGAACATCACTTGTCTCATGGTCATCCAAGAAGCAAAATAGTATTGCACTATCTACCGTCGAGGCCGAATACATCGCCGCGGGTAGTTGTTGTGCACAAATCTTGTGGATGAAGGCAACATTGAAGGATTTTGGAATCAATTTCAAGAATGTGCCATTGCTATGTGATAATGAAAGTGCCGTGAAGCTAACCAACAATCCAGTTCAACATCAAAGAACAAAGCATATTGATGTTCGCCATCATTTTATTAGGGATCATCAACAAAAGGGTGACATTGCTATTGAGAGTGTAGGCACCGAAGATCAATTAGCTGATCTATTCACCAAGCCACTTGATGAGAAGAGATTTCACAAGCTAAAGAATGAGTTGAACATACTTTACTTCTCCAACATGAGCTGATGCACCTCCATGATATAACATGACTCTCCTTCGAGCCCCAAGGTACAATTGGTTGACATGTAATACATTCTATACTAAGGACATGTTTAGTTCATCTAGTCATGATTTCTTATGTTCTAGGCTCATTCATGAAAATCAAATGAATTTGAAGGTTATATGGTGCCACTATTGTTTCTTTGCTACGTATGATCTAGTGGTAGCATATAACTTGTTTAAGTAGCTTGTGATCCTAAGTGTTAAATCTAGATCACTTGTCTAAATATTTGCTTCAACATGGTGCATGATAACCCTTCTAGTGAGGTGTGAAGAAGCTTGCCCTTGGATCAAACCGAAGCATTTTATTCATGCAAGCAATCTAGGTTGAATCACAAACTTGATCCTCACCCCATAACATGAGGTGATATTCTATCTAAAATTGGTCCCTTGTGGTCATTGGTGCCAAAGGGGGAGAAAATGTTGTTCACAAAGATAGATTCTAAAGGGGATAAAACCTAAAGGGGAGAATTGATAAAAGAAGGGGATCAACTAAAATTTTGTGCACACAAGTAGGGGGAGCAAGCTCTTAAACATGAATGTTGCATTTCCATGTGCACTTCATATGTATGATGCATAGTTATGCATTTCTTTTTCTCCGATACATTGCTTGTGTGGTGACTTGCTAGTATAATTTGAATGGTATATTGAGGTACTAGCATGAATAGGAAGTAGTTAGATTTTTCTTGCTTCATGTTTTTCAAAGTGGTACTAGAGCCTTACTTATAATGTTGATCTCACGAGGTTTCTAGTTATGTTTGTGCTCTTCCAAGTGGTATCTAACTACACAAGGTGCTAAGATGGTGTTTATCGCTACTCCGATGGTATCACGCTTCAAAGGTCTATAATCTAAAACACTTAGCACCTATTGATACTCAATGCTCCTATTTTTTCCTATCTAATCATGTATGCTTCCTAAATCTAAACATATACCATACATGTAGGGGGAGCCATTGCTATCAATTTGAATTCATGATCACTTGTTCGTAATTCTTACACATGGTAATATACTTAGACAATGTGACATGGGTTCAATTAAAATTTTATCATAATATCTTTGTGAAAGGGTTATCACCAATTACCAACAAGGGGGAGATTGAAAGCTCTATGTTCGGTGTTGGTAATTAGTGACAATGCCTAAGTACTAATCCTATGCCTAAGTTGTATATAGCATATGAGGATTAGTACATTCCAAGGTTGGTGGCAAGATGGACATGGTGATCATGATGGCCACACTTGGATTTGGACGCAACCCTACATGATCAAGGCAAAGGTATATGCTTAAGGGTTGTGTTTTAGTAACCAAGACACCTAGTGGGTGTGGTTACATTATAGGATAGATAGTTGTACTATAAAGAGGGGAATGACGCGGCTATTGAACTCCTAAGTGCCTCTAGGTGTGCATTTCATAATCATATGCATTTGGATAGAACTAATAACGCCTCAAAAAATGATTGCGAAAATGCTAACACACTCGCACATGACGTGATCACTTGGTGATGTTAGCTCATTTGCTAAGGCGGTTGAGTTTGAGCGGTAGATAGGGGGTTTGGGTTCTCTCTCCCTTACGCCAATGTCGAGATTTGGAGACGTTGTCACATGTTGTTTCACGAGCTAAAACATGTGCTAAAGTGACACACATACTTAGTCTAGCTCATATGTGAAAGGGTGAATCAAACGGATGCTAACGGAGATCACAGTGGTGACCGGACGCTGGACCGAACGCGGTCTCTGTGTGACCGGACACGTCCGGTCAGTGCTTAGCGTGTGTCGGTGTCTCGGTTCTCTGATCGAACGCGGTGGCGCGTCCGGTCATGATCGACCGGACACGTCCGGTCATTGAGGGAGCTTACTGGACTCCAACCGGATGCTGGCACTGTGGCGTCTGGTGCGACTAGCAGTGCGTCTAGTTGCTGATTCGTTGGAGTGCTGCTCCGGCTTGACCAGCACGTCCGGTCAGTTACAGGACCAGCGCGTCCGGTCGAGCGTCGCGCGTCCGGTCAATTAAACCAGCGTGTCCGGTCGTGCTTCGCGCATGGGTGGTGTACGCACCTGCACGTCCGGTCCACGCGACCAACGCGTCTAGTCAGCGCGACTGCAGCTGTTTCAAGTTTCTAACGGCTCTTTTCGAAGGGTACGTCTATAAATACTCATTGGCCGGCTCAATGCTCTCACTCTTGAATTCTTTGACATACTTGTGAGCACTTTGAGCTAAGCAACTCCCCTCCCACTCATCTCTCTTGCTTCTTTGCATATTCGAAGTGAGATTGAGTGATCCAAGTGCATTTGCATTGTAAGATTGCATCTAGTTGGCACTTGGTGGTTGATTTGTTGCGGGATTCTTGTTTCTCTTGGTGGTTGCCGCCACCTAGACGGCTTGGAGCAGCTTGGAGGCGTTGGCAAGAGTTGGCAATTGTTCTTGGCCACCTCCGGTGATTGTGAGGGGTTTGTGCCTACCTTGGCGAAGCGCCAAAGGCAATGTTAGTGGATTGCTCGTGTCATTTGCAACCTTTTGCCATTTGGTAGGTTCTTGTGGCGCCTTTTGAGAGGCTCGGTGTGTGACCGATTAGCCACCAAACCATGTGGTGAAGAGGGACACAACGGGGACTAGCGTGCCGGCAAGCACGTGAACCTCGAGATAAATCTTCGTGTCATCATTCTTATTGTGATTAATTGATCCCGATGATTGTGTATTGTCGAATTCATCTCTTGATCATATTGATTGGTTGGCTCTATACTTCACCACTCGGTGATACCCTTCTAACTCTCTATTGCATTATTTTCTTAGTTACCTTGCTAGCTTGTTAGTGTAGCTCTTGCTTGTTTAGCTAGTTAGCTTTAGTTGTAAGCTAAGTTGTGCGTTTGACTTGTGCGGTTGAGTGCAAATATACTAGAATTGTGAATTGGATAGGTGGCTTGCAAACACCCCGTAGGCTAAGCAAACCTCGCATCTCGCTATTTGTTATATTGATAAACTTGTTTAGCTTGTCTTTGTAGAATTTTTTTAAAAGGCTATTCACCCCCTCTAGCCATCAAGACCTTTCAAGTGAGACCTTTCAGCTGCTGCCATGCAGCAAGCCGAGAGTTCCACCTCGAGGCGACGTGGGCTTGCCTCAGAGCAGCCTGCGGAGCCCTCCCGATAGGAGAAAGAGGCCTCCGTTCATCCTGAGCCCGCCCCCCGGTGGAACAAGGCGGCCTCTGTCCGTGAACGCATCATCAACAACCGCGAACCTCGAGATGCCCGTGACAAGATCAACGAGCACCATAAACGCAAGAGTGGTGACAGTGCAGCTCGAGGTTACCACGAGCGCAGAGGCGGGCACTACGACAGCTCGGAGGATCGAAGCCCATCACCCGAGCCACTAGGACCTCGGGTCTGCAGCAAGGCCATTCGCGAAACACTACTTCCGGCTCGTTTCCGCCCCCCATGACTCTTACCAAGTATAACAGTGAAACCAAACCCGAACTTTGGCCCACCGACTTCCGTTTAGCTTGCCAGTTGGGTGGGGCTATCGATGATCGGGTCATCATTCGACAACTTCCCCTGTTCCTATCGGACACCACTCGAACCTGGCTCGAGGACCTCCCACCTTGATAGATCCACGACTGGAGCGACCTGGTGAGAGTGTTTGCGGGGAACTTCAAGGGGACCTACATGCGCCCTGGTAACTCATGGGACCTCCGAAGCTATAAACAAAAGCTGGTTGAATCCCTTCGGGACTACATCCGGCGTTTCTCCAAACAGTGCTCCGAGCTTCCCAACATCACCGACTCCGACATCATCATGGCCTTACTCTCTGGTACCACCTGCAAAGAGTTGCTCCGAGAGTTGGGCCGCAGCACCCCCATCACAATCAACGGCTTGATGGACATCATCACCAACTTCGCCGCCGGCGAGGAGGCAGTTGGTGCCATCTTTGGCAGTGACCAGGACAAGGGGAAGCGCAAGGATGAGGATCCCACGAGCTCCAACCCGGGCTCGAAGAGGAACAAGAAGAAGAAGAATCAGCAGGGCAAACCCGAAGCCTCGGCGGACGACCTTGTTGTTGACGGTTCTTAAGTATCAATTATAACCATCAAATAAATAAAGAAAAGGACCTATATGCAAGCAACACCTAGAATTAGGGTTTGATCTAACAGAATTCCACGAGTTTTGCTGTTTATCTATTTCTGTAGGGGGTTATCAGGAAATACGGAAGAAAGGCCCACATGTCGGATTAATGATGGGATATTAACCGAACATGTAATTATCTTACATCTAGAAGATTCCAGAAGCCACGGGAACGAACGGGAGTCGTAACGGGCCAGGACACAGGGCGCCCGCCCTGTGCCCTAGGGCGCCCGCCCTGCCCCCGGGACCAATCAGGTCGAGTCTCGCGGATTATGCTCCACCGCCTTTGAGGATCAAGGAAAACCGTAGGATGAAGGTCGGTTTGATCCGACGGTCCAGATTCATCCAAAAGGGCTATATAAGCAAGGCCCCTGACCCCTGGTGGAGAAGACCCCAATTCATTATTCAGTTGCATATCTCTAGTTAGGGTTTAGAGAGAGAGGTTCCCTCTAGGGTTCCCACCTCTTAGGGCTTAGCATCCAATGTGAAAGTAGAATTAGTTCTACTAGATTGAGAGAGATAGAGTGGAGGTGTAGATCGGAGGAAGCCGGCCTGTCGGTGTCTACTCCGAGGTTGTACCTGCGGGAGCAAGTTCTTCTAACCCGAGGCTTGTTCTCAGGATTCTTCAGTATTTTGACTTCTAAATTCTAGTAAGTTCTTTGTTTTATTGTTATTTGGTTTATGAGTTTACTTTGATCTCTTCGCGTAGAGTTTAGAGTAATCATCTCTAGCGTAAACGTGGTGTTTAAGCTAGGATACTCATAGATATCCCCTCGTCTAGCTGGACCGTGGTAGTAGCGAGGAACGTGACAATTCCGAGTTACCTTTGTATTCCATATCCCGTTAGCAGGATCGATAGGGTTTATAGGTGCGGGTTGAACACCCTTTGTGGTGTCTAGATTCCGTAAACCTCCCTAATAGAACAGTAGATCATCCTTACCAAGGTTAGAAGAAGAGTGCGGTTGTAGTCTTCTCTATACATCACTCACATCGAATCATAGTGGTTGTAGCCTAAAGGTTAGTAGTAATAGATTTGGTTAGTCAGATGCACTCTCTCTCCTAAAGGTAAAAATATAAATACGATACCCAGGATAACATCTCGGGTGAAGTGCTCACCGATATCCGTGCGCTTGCGGATCCTATTTCCTAATTGCGTTACCAAATATCAACAAGCATTTCTGGCGCCGTTGCCGGGGAGAAAGACGGTTTGCTGAGATAACCTTGAGTCTTACTACTAGCTTGTATTCATACTTTTTATTTTCTTATCTTTTTCATTCTTTCTTTTTCTTTTTACCAAAAATGGAAAACCAAGGTTCTATATCTATCTTTGATGCCGCAACACCTTCAGCAACTGACCTTTTACCATGGGAGTCATCACAGCCTATCCAAACATCCCAGTATAAGTTAAGTTCAAGGTTGATTGCGATGATTCAAAATTTATCTTTTTCGGGAAAGGAAGACGAAAACCCTTACCTTCATATTAGAGATTTTGAGCAGACATGCGATTGTCTTCGCATTGATGGCATCTCTGATAAGACTTTACGTTGGAAGCTTTTTCCTTTTTCTTTAAGAGGAGAAGCTAGACGATGGTATAGTCAGAAGGTAAGTCAACAGCAAGGTGAATGGGGAGTTTTAAGAGCCAACTTTTGTCTAGATTTTTATTCCCTTGACCGTACTGGTGACCTTAGACTCGAAGTCCTATCTTTTAAACAAAAAGATAATGAAACTTTGGGGAAATCCTGGAAACGTTTTTCTGATCTTTTAGAATCTGGTCCAAAACTTTTGCTTGAAGACACTATTCTTTTATTTCACTTTTTTCGAGGTCTTCAGAAAGATAATAAACAAATGCTGCATACTATGGCTAGAGGTTCTTTCTTTCGTATCCCTACTGATGAAGCTAAGGGGATCTTGAATAGAATCCTAGAAGCTGAGATGGATAATGCCCTCCATGATAAAACCTACGAAGCCGAAGTAGACACTCTGCCAAATTTTTCATCTACTTTAGCTATCCCAGGTTCTGAGCCACAAAAGGAAGAAATTCTACCATCTGATTTCATGCTAGACATAGAATCCGATCTCTTTGCCGATTTTGGAAACATTTCAAACTACCATTCTATAGACCGACCCCAAAACGGCCAATTTAGCATTTGTTTACCAAGTGAACGTCAATTGAGAGAGCTTATCTCGGTTATGAGTAGCGAATGGTTAGAGGAGTCAGAGCTTTCCTCTGAAGTAATCCGAGTGGACACACCCTCTATAACTATACGCTGTGCTTATAATTCTGATCAATTTAACGCTCTCTATAATCCTATTGTGGGGATCAATATTATGTCCGAAGCTTTTGCACTTAATTTATTTGGGAAACTTGTTTTAACCCCCACAACAAAGGTCATAAAGGAATCTTCGGGACAATTAGTCCCCAGTCTTGGAATTATTAATGTCCTACCCTTTATGGTAGAAGGCTCCATGGTTCATTTGAACTTTTATATCTTTGATATATGGGGTTTCGACCTACTAATTGGACAACCTTTTAGAAGACTCCTTTATGAAGGTCAAACTGGAAAGCTCCACATTTCCTTGGGAAAGGATTTTAAACTTCCAATTACAATAACTCACTCCTTGAATAATAAGACCGAGCCATATCTTTTGCCTGATCCTATGGAGGAGGTAAAGGCTGCATCTCTAGAACTTTTAGATGATCCAGACTTAGAAGAGGAAGCCCCCTTCTTCACTAAAGAAGAGGCCGAACCTTCTGAACCTGAACCTTTAGTTGAGTTTGCAGAAACACCTAGACCCCCCATAGAACTCAAAACTTTACCACCCGGTCTTACCTATGCTTTCCTAAACAATAATCCAGAGTTTCCTGTGATCGTTAGTACTAAACTCACTCACTCAGGAGCAAACTCTGCGATTAATGACCATTCTTGAAAAACACCACTCTGTTTTCGGCTACTCACTTCAAGATCTCACAGGAATCAGTCCTATGATTTGTACCCATCGTATTCCGATAGATCCTTCTGTTACACCCTCTCGAGAGCCTCAACGTAGACTTAACAACGCGATGAGAGAGGTAGTTAAAAAAGAAGTTATAAAGTTGCTGCATGCAGGGATTATATATCCTGTGCCGCATAGTGAGTGGGTAAGCCCTGTTCAAGTTGTGCCTAAAAAGGGAGGCATGACTGTTGTTACTAATGATAAGAATGAGCTAATTCCGCAACGCACCGTCACTGGGTGGCGGATGTGCATAGACTATAGAAAACTTAATAAAGCCACGAAAAAGGATCATTTTCCTTTGCCTTTTATAGATGAGATGCTTGAGCGGTTAGCAAAACACTCGTTTTTCTGTTTTCTAGATGGATATTCAGGGTATCACCAGATCCCTATCCATCCTGATGATCAAAGCAAAACCACTTTTACATGCCCATATGGAACGTATGCTTATCGTAGAATGTCTTTTGGGTTATGTAATGCACCAGCTTCTTTTCAAAGATGTATGATGATATGATTGAAGAGATTATGGAAGTTTTCATGGATGATTTCTCAGTTTATGGAAAAACTTTTGATAGTTGTCTTGAGAACTTAGATAAGGTTTTGCAAAGATGTGAAGAAAAGCACTTAATCCTTAATTGGGAAAAATGTCATTTTATGGTTAGAGAAGGAATAGTGCTAGGACACCTAGTGTCTGAAAGAGGTATTGAGGTAGATAGAGCTAAAATTGAAGTAATTGAACAACTACCTCCACCTGTGAATATAAAAGGAATTCGAAGTTTTCTTGGCCATGCTGGTTTTTATCGCAGATTTATAAAAGACTTTTCATTTATTGCGAGACCACTTACTCTTTTGCTAGCCAAGGATGCTCCTTTCGAATTTGATGATGCATGTCTAAATTCTTTCAATTTATTAAAGCAAGCACTCATCTCTGCACCAATCATTCAACCCCCTGATTGGTCGTTGCCTTTTGAAATTATGTGTGATGCTAGTGATTATGCTGTGGGGGCAGTTTTGGGACAAACTAAAGATAAAAAGCATCATGCAATTGCTTATGCAAGTAAAACTTTGACAGGACCTCAACTTAATTATGCAACCACTGAAAAAGAGCTTCTGGCTGTTGTTTTTGCCATTGATAAATTTAGATCTTATTTAGTTGGAGCTAAGATAATTGTTTACACTGATCATGCTGCACTAAAATATTTGCTCACTAAGAAAGATGCTAAACCTCGCTTAATCAGATGGATTTTATTACTCCAAGAATTTGACTTAGAAATAAAAGATAAAAAGGGAGTAGAAAATTCTGTTGCTGATCACTTGTCTAGAATGTACTTTAAGAATTCACAGGAACCCCCCATTAATGACTCACTCCGGGACGACTTGCTTGTTGATATTTGGTAACGCAATTAGGAAATAGGATCCGCAAGCGCACGGATATCGGTGAGCACTTCACCTGAGATGTTATCCTGGGTATCGTATTTATATTTTTACCTTTAGGAGAAAGAGTGCATCTGACTAACCAAATCTATTACTACTAACCTTTAGGCTGCAACCACTATGA
Source organism: Saccharum spontaneum (assembly GCA_022457205.1). Lineage (NCBI taxonomy): Eukaryota > Viridiplantae > Streptophyta > Magnoliopsida > Poales > Poaceae > Saccharum > Saccharum spontaneum. The sequence continues at coordinate 22,258,031 of CM039612.1, read as the reverse complement.
TTCGATGTGAGTGATGTATAGAGAAGACTACAACCGCACTCTTCTTCTAACCTTGGTAAGGATGATCTACTGTTCTATTGGGGAGGTTTACGGAATCTAGACACCACAAAGGATGTTCAACCCGCACCTATAAACCCTATCGATCCTGCTAACGGGATATGGAATACAAAGGTAACTCGGAATTGTCACGTTCCTCGCTACTACCACGGTCCGGCTAGACGAGGGGATATCTATGAGTATCCTAGCTTAAACACCACGTTTACGCTAGAGATGATTACTCTAAACTCTACGCGAAGAGATCAAAGTAAACTCATAAACCAAAGAACAATAAAACAAAGAACTTACTAGAATTTAGAAGTCGAAATACTGAAGAATCCTGAGAACAAGCCTCGGGTTAGAAGAACTTGCTCCCGCAGGTACAACCTCGGAGTAGACACCGACAGGCCGGCTTCCTCCGATCTACACCTCCACTCTATCTCTCTCAATCTAGTAGAACTAATTCTACTTTCACATTGGATGCTAAGCCCTAAGAGGTGGGAACCCTAGAGGGAACCTCTCTCTCTAAACCCTAACTAGAGATATGCAACTGAATAATGAATTGGGGTCTTCTCCACCAGGGGTCAGGGGCCTTGCTTATATAGCCCTTTTGGATGAATCTGGACCGTCGGATCAAACCGACCTTCATCCTACGGTTTTCCTTGATCCTCAAAGGCGGTGGAGCATAATCCGTGAGACTCGACCTGATTGGTCCCGGGGGCAGGGCGGGCGCCCTAGGGCACAGGGCGGGCGCCCTGTGTCCTGGCCCGTTACGGCTCCCGTTCGTTCCCGTGGCTTCTGGAATCTTCTAGATGTAAGATAATTACGTGTTCGGTTAATATCCCGTCATTAATCCGACATGTGGGCCTTTCTTCCGTATTTCCTGATAACCCCCTGCAGAAATAGATAAACAGCAAAACTCGTGGAATTCTGTTAGATCAAACCCTAATTCTAGGTGTTGCTTGCATATAGGTCCTTTTCTTTATTTATTTGATGGTTATAATTGATACTTAAGAACCGTCAACAAACACCCCCATACTTAGGCTTTTACTCGTCCTCGAGAAAAGGTTGGTTAATAAAACATCTGGGGTTGAAACATTCTTTCATACCTGCAGGGTGTTGTAAAAATCCACTGTGCACTTATAGTCAGGGAAATATATGGTCAGAGTAAAGAGCCTTTCTTCTTCTTAATCCCTATCACTTGGAGTTTTTACATATTTTTGAAAAGAAAAACTTAGCATACCTTTATCCTCATAGGTGCTCTTAGAGTCACTCATTATCTTTTATATTTCTCTCTGAGGCTGTTTTGATTTTGCAAAAATAATTCTTTAAGCATACATACCTTGCATTTATTGTATGGTCAAAACCGGATCCGAGGAGAAGAATACCATACTCTTTAGATCAAAGACTTTGAAAATTAAAAACTTGTCACTCTTACTGGCATATTGCTTATTAGAGGGACCATGGGCTATCATTTTCTTTTCATCATATTTTTATCATATCTCATCATTTTTTCATTTTGGGTGGATACCGAGGTACCCCTAATTCTACTGCCGGACACTTGTCCATTTTTTTCCACGAGGTTATCGAGCACTTGCTCCTTTTTATTTCCTCGATATATTCATAATTTTGCATAGCCCATGCCTCTAACGCAATAATACTTCAGAAGAGTGAATCTTTCTGAATAAAAATGTCTTGATCTTAGGAGTATGATAAATCTCTCAACAAGGGTCTAACTTGTTTTGAACAAACTCAATACAAAGCAGATAGCTTTAATTAATATTTTCATGTTTAGCAGGCATATAAAACTTGAGGATGGTAGCTATAATTTTGAGATTTTTAAAACAAATTCTCCAAGCAATAAAGATACTAAGAATAAGGTACTCATACCCTTACCATCTCTTATTCCACAATGACTTTTAGCAACACAGGGTTTTGAAATAATTTTAATAATTGCAGGTTTCCAGGAAATATCACAGAGTGAGATTGATCATGATTATAAGCATTTTTATCCTTTTAATTTATCATGTTTAGAGAGATAAAATTCTGCACAAACTAAGGTGAGTGTGTAAGTGTGTAATAAAAGTGTGCAGAGTGTGTACCTGGTTCATGGAGTGGTGCGATCGAAGTGTGTGTGACATGTCAGGGAATCTCCCCCATACTTGTTTTCTGCTTTCTTGCACAAAAGTAAAGTAGAGACACACAAGACATACTAATAATAATCTTTATTAATCTTGAGGCATTTATTACAACCGAATAATAATAATAACCGAATATAATAGATCTAAACTGATTATAAGCGAACCTAATCGAATCTAATAATAACTAAGACATATATAGCCCCAAGATCTAATCTAGATAGCTCAGCGACGCTCACGCCTCCTAAGACTATGCTCTAACTCATCGATCCTCTTGTTGGCGTCGGCAAGGTCATCCCGTAGCTTGCGGTTGAGGTCGTAAGGGACGATCTCCCAGTTGCGGTGGGTCTTGTCGGCCATTGGAGCAGCTAGGAACTAAGCAAGATCTAATTTGAGGAAGGAGAAAAGGCTTGAATGAATTGGTGCTAAAAGTTGACGTTGGGGGTCTGTTAATATAGGGGGTAAAAACTGCTCTCGTGCATGGTCGGGACTTTTCCCGCCGTCATGTTTGCGAAACAAACCGAGGACGGAATTTTCCAGATAGCAACGGGCGAGGTTATCGCATGGGAGAAGTCTGGGGCCGAGGGGAGACAGGGGCAGGGCGCCTGCCCTCATCCTCAGGGCGCCCGCCCTGTGTCCGGCTCCTCTACAAGCCTGCTTTCTCGAGCATGTTTCTCACCGTGTTTTTATCCCGAAAAATATATACTTGGCCCAAAAACGTCAAATTAAAAGCATCGGGCTTTAATTTTTAATTGGAAGGTAAAAATTGATCACGTCTATTTCTTCTAATTCTTTATTGGGCTCTAAAAATAATTTAAGACCCAGTGCCAGAGGATCCCACACGAGTGGGGTCTGGGGAAGGGAATAACCGAAGCAAAGTCTTACCCCCGCAGAAATTCTACAGAGAGACGGCTTTGAACCCAGGACCTGGTGACTCGGCGAGCTAGCACTCACCAACTGCACCAGGCCTGCCCTTGAATAATTTAAGACGTTGACCATTTACCTTGAATAACGTACCTTCGTCATTTTGAAGTGTGATAGCTCCGTGGGATGATGAATGAATTACCTTGAATGGTCCTTCCCATTTGCTCCGGAGCTTTCCATGCCCGAAAAGCTTCACCCTGGAATTAAAAAGTAATACCTTACCTCCGGGTGAGAACTCCTTCTTTTTGTTTGCTCCGGGTGGTACATAACCTGAAACCATAAAATTAACAATATCTGCATACCAGGGGTCAGATCTGTTAATCCCGTAAAGCATGTCGTCCCGAAGTGAGTCATTAATGGGGGGTTCCTGTGAATTCTTAAAGTACATTCTAGACAAGTGATCAGCAAGAGAATTTTCTACTCCCTTTTTATCTTTTATTTCTAAGTCAAATTCTTGGAGTAATAAAATCCATCTGATTAAGCGGGGTTTCGCATCTTTCTTAGTGAGCAAATATTTTAGTGCAGCATGATCAGTGTAAACAATTATCTTAGCTCCAACTAAATAAGATCTAAATTTATCAATGGCAAAAACAACAGCCAGAAGCTCTTTTTCAGTGGTTGCATAATTAAGTTGAGCTCCTGTCAAAGTTTTACTTGCATAAGCAATTGCATGATGCTTTTTATCTTTAGTTTGTCCCAAAACTGCCCCCACAGCATAATCACTAGCATCACATATAATTTCAAAAGGCAACGACCAATCAGGGGGTTGAATGATTGGTGCAGAGATGAGTGCTTGCTTTAATAAATTGAAAGAATTTAGACATGCATCATCAAATTCGAAAGGAGCATCCTTGGCTAGCAAAAGAGTAAGTGGTCTCGCAATAAATGAAAAGTCTTTTATAAATCTGCGATAAAAACCAGCATGGCCAAGAAAACTTCGAATTCCTTTTATATTAACAGGTGGAGGTAGTTGTTCAATTACTTCAATTTTAGCTCTATCTACCTCAATACCTCTTTCAGACACTAGGTGTCCTAGCACTATTCCTTCTCTAACCATAAAATGACATTTTTCCCAATTAAGGATTAAGTGCTTTTCTTCACATCTTTGCAAAACCTTATCTAAGTTCTCAAGACAACTATCAAAAGTTTTTCCATAAACTGAGAAATCATCCATGAAAACTTCCATAATCTCTTCAATCATATCATCATACATCTTTGAAAAGAAGCTGGTGCATTACATAACCCAAAAGACATTCTACGATAAGCATACGTTCCATATGGGCATGTAAAAGTGGTTTTGCTTTGATCATCAGGATGGATAGGGATCTGGTGATACCCTGAATATCCATCTAGAAAACAGAAAAACGAGTGTTTTGCTAACCGCTCAAGCATCTCATCTATAAAAGGCAAAGGAAAATGATCCTTTTTCGTAGCTTTATTAAGTTTTCTATAGTCTATGCACATCCGCCACCCAGTGACGGTGCGTTGCGGAATTAGCTCATTCTTATCATTAGTAACAACAGTCATGCCTCCCTTTTTAGGCACAACTTGAACAGGGCTTACCCACTCACTATGCGGCACAGGATATATAATCCCTGCATGCAGCAACTTTATAACTTCTTTTTTAACTACCTCTCTCATCGCGTTGTTAAGTCTACGTTGAGGCTCTCGAGAGGGTGTAACAGAAGGATCTGTCGGAATACGATGGGTACAAATCATAGGACTGATTCCTATGAGATCTTGAAGTGAGTAGCCGAAAACAGAGTGGTGTTTTTCAAGAATGGTCATTAATCGCAGAGTTTGCTCCTGAGTGAGTTTATTACTAACGATCACAGGAAACTCTGGATTATTGTTTAGGAAAGCATAGGTAAGACCGGGTGGTAAAGTTTTGAGTTCTATGGGGGGTCTAGGTGTTTCTGCAACCTCATCTAAGGGTTCAGGTTTAGAAGGTTCGGCCTCTTCTTCAGTGAAGAAGGGGGCTTCCTCTTCTAAGTCTGGATCATCTAAAAGTTCTAGAGATGCAGCCTTTACCTCCTCCATAGGATCAGGCAAAAGATATGGCTCGGTCTTATTATTCAAGGAGTGAGTTATTGTAATTGGAAGTTTAAAATCCTTTCCCAAGGAAATGTGGAGCTTTCCAGTTTGACCTTCATAAAGGAGTCTTCTAAAAGGTTGTCCAATCAGTAGGTCGAAACCCCATATATCAAAGATATAAAAATTCAAATGAACCATGGAGCCTTCTACCATAAAGGGTAGGACATTAATAATTCCAAGACTGGGGTCTAATCGTCCCGAAGATTCCTTTATGACCTTTGTTGTGGGGGTTAAAACAAGTTTCCCAAATAAATTAAGTGCAAAAGCTTCGGACATAATATTGATCCCCACAACAGGATTATAGAGAGCGTTAAGTTGATCAGAATTATAAGCACAGCGTATAGTTATAGAGGGTGTGTCCACTCGAATTACTTCAGAGGAAAGCTCTGACTCCTCTAACCATTCGCTACTCATAACCGAGATAAGCTCTCTCAATTGACGTTCACTTGGTAAACAAATGCTAAATTGGCCGTTTTGGGGTCGGTCTATAGAATGGTAGTTTGAAATGTTTCCAAAATCGTCAAAGAGATCGGATTCTATGTCTAGCATGAAATCAGATGGTAGAATTTCTTCCTTTTGTGGCTCAGAACCTGGGATAGCTAAAGTAGATGAAAAATTTGGCAGAGTGTCTACTTCGGCTTCGTAGGTTTTATCATGGAGGGCATTATCCATCTCAGCTTCTAGGATTCTATTCAAGATCCCCTTAGCTTCATCAGTAGGGATACGAAAGAAAGAACCTCTAGCCATAGTATGCAGCATTTGTTTATTATCTTTCTGAAGACCTCGAAAAAAGTGAAATAAAAGAACAGTGTCTTCAAGCAAAAGTTTTGGACCAGATTCTAAAAGATCAGAAAAACGTTTCCAGGATTTCCCCAAAGTTTCATTATCTTTTTGTTTAAAAGATAGGACTTCGAGTCTAAGGTCACCAGTACGGTCAAGGGAATAAAAATCTAGACAAAAGTTGGCTCTTAAAACTCCCCATTCACCTTGCTGTTGACTTACCTTCTGACTATACCATCGTCTAGCTTCTCCTCTTAAAGAAAAAGGAAAAAGCTTCCAACGTAAAGTCTTATCAGAGATGCCATCAATGTGAAGACAATCGCATGTCTGCTCAAAATCTCTAATATGAAGGTAAGGGTTTTCATCTTCCTTTCCCGAAAAAGATAAATTTTGAATCATCGCAATCAACCTTGAACTTAACTTATACTGGGATGTTTGGATAGGCTGTGATGACTCCCATGGTAAAAGGTTAGTTGCTGAAGGTGTTGCAGCATCAAAGATAGATATAGAACCTTGGTTTTCCATTTTTGGTAAAAAGAAAAAGAAAGAATGAAAAAGATAAGAAAATAAAAAGTATGAATACAAGCTAGTAGTAAGACTCAAGGTTATCTCAGCAAACCGTCTTTCTCCCCGGCAACGGCGCCAGAAATGCTTGTTGATATTTGGTAACGCAATTAGGAAATAGGATCCGCAAGCGCACGGATATCGGTGAGCACTTCACCCGAGATGTTATCCTGGGTATCGTATTTATATTTTTACCTTTAGGAGAAAGAGTGCATCTGACTAACCAAATCTATTACTACTAACCTTTAGGCTACAACCACTATGATTCGATGTGAGTGATGTATAGAGAAGACTACAACCGCACTCTTCTTCTAACCTTGGTAAGGATGATCTACTGTTCTATTGGGGAGGTTTACGGAATCTAGACACCACAAAGGATGTTCAACCCGCACCTATAAACCCTATCGATCCTGCTAACGGGATATGGAATACAAAGGTAACTCGAAATTGTCACGTTCCTCGCTACTACCACGGTCCGGCTAGACGAGGGGATATCTATGAGTATCCTAGCTTAAACACCACGTTTACGCTAGAGATGATTACTCTAAACTCTACGCGAAGAGATCAAAGTAAACTCATAAACCAAAGAACAATAAAACAAAGAACTTACTAGAATTTAGAAGTCGAAATACTGAAGAATCCTGAGAACAAGCCTCGGGTTAGAAGAACTTGCTCCCGCAGGTACAACCTCGGAGTAGACACCGACAGGCCGGCTTCCTCCGATCTACACCTCCACTCTATCTTTCTCAATCTAGTAGAACTAATTCTACTTTCACATTGGATGCTAAGCCCTAAGAGGTGGGAACCCTAGAGGGAACCTCTCTCTCTAAACCCTAACTAGAGATATGCAACTGAATAATGAATTGGGGTCTTCTCCACCAAGGGTCAGGGGCCTTGCTTATATAGCCCTTTTGGATGAATCTGGACCGTCGGATCAAACCGACCTTCATCCTACGGTTTTCCTTGATCCTCAAAGGCGGTGAAGCATAATCCGCGAGACTCGACCTGATTGGTCCCGGGGGCAGGGCGGGCGCCCTAGGGCACAGGGCGGGCGCCCTGTGTCCTGGCCCGTTACGGCTCCCGTTCGTTCCCGTGGCTTCTGGAATCTTCTAGATGTAAGATAATTACGTGTTCGGTTAATATCCCGTCATTAATCCGACATGTGGGCCTTTCTTCCGTATTTCCTGATAACCCCCTGCAGAAATAGATAAACAGCAAAACTCGTGGAATTCTGTTAGATCAAACCCTAATTCTAGGTGTTGCTTGCATATAGGTCCTTTTCTTTATTTATTTGATGGTTATAATTGATACTTAAGAACCGTCAACAATGCTTTACGGGATTAACAGATCTGACCCCTGGTATGCAGATATTGTTAATTTTATGGTTTTAGGTTATGTACCACCCGGAGCAAACAAGAAGAAGCTTATTCAGGAAAGTCGTTCACATATATGGGATGAGCCATATCTCTTCCGAGTATGCGCTGATGGCCTACTTAGAAGATGTGTGACCACTGAGGAAGGATTGAAAATCATCGACAGATGTCACTCATCACCATACGGAGGTCACTATGGAGCATTCCGTACACATTCAAAGATCTGGCAATGTGGATTCTACTGGCCTACGATGTACGATGACACGAAGCAATATATCAGAAGATGTGGGCCATGTCAAAGGCACGGAAACATAAATACAAGGGATGCCATGCCACTCACCAACAACCTTCAGATTGAACTCTTTGATGTCTGGGGAATAGACTACATGGGTCCATTTCCCCCATCAAAGAAGTGTGAGTTCATCTTGGTGGCGGTTGATTACGTCTCCAAGTGGGTAGAGGCACTACCTTGCAAACATGCCGACAATATCAGTTCGAAGAGGATGTTTGAGGAAATCATATTTCCAAGATTTGGAGTCCCCAGGATAGTGATAAGTGATGGAGGATCACACTTCATTGACAAGCGCTTCGAGCACTATCTATCAAGACATGGAATCCGTCACAACGTCGCTACTCCCTATCATCCTCAGACAAGTGGCCAAGCAGAGACTTCTAACAAGAAAATCAAGAACATTCTTCAGAAGACGGTGAATGAGATGGGAACGACATGGAAGGACAAGTTACCCGATGCACTCTGGGCTTACCGGACAGCATACAAGACCCCAATTGGAATGTCTCCATACCAATTGGTATACGGAAAGACCTGTCACCTACCTATTGAACTTGAGTTCAAGGCACACTGGGCCATAAAAAGATGGAATATGGACCTAGATATCACCGGAAAACATAGAAGAATGCAATTATCGGAGTTAGAAGAATGGCGGGAGAAAGCATATCACAATTCAAAGATCTACAAAGAAAGAGTCAAGAGATGGCATGACAAGAGGATCAAGAAGGAGTTCTCACCCGGAGATAAGGTATTACTTTTTAATTCCAGGGTGAAGCTTTTCGGGCATGGAAAGCTCCGGAGCAAATGGGAAGGACCATTCAAGGTAATTCATTCATCATCCCACGGAGCTATCACACTTCAAAATGACGAAGGTACGTTATTCAAGGTAAATGGTCAACGTCTTAAATTATTTTTAGAGCATAGTCTTAGGAGGCGTGAGTGTCGCTGAGCTATCTAGATTAGATCTTGGGGCTATATGTGTCTTAGTTATTATTAGATTCGATTAGGTTCGCTTATAATCAGTTTAGATCTATTATATTCGGTTATTATTATTATTCGGTTGTAATAAATGCCTCAAGATTAATAAAGATTATTATTAGTATGTCTTGTGTGTCTCTACTTTACTTTTGTGCAAGAAAGCAGAAAACAAGTATGGGGGAGATTCCCTGACATGTCACACACACTTCGATCGCACCACTCCATGAACCAGGTGTTGACGGTCCTTAAGTATCAATTATAACTATTAAATAAATAGAGAAAAGGATCCAAATGAAACCAACACCTAGACTTAGGGTTTTATCTGATAGAATTCCATGAGTTTTGCTGTTTATCTATTTCTGCAGGGGGTTATCAGGAAATACGGAAGAAAGGCCCACATGTCGGATTAATGACGGGATATTAACCGAACACGTAATTATCTTACATCTAGAAGAGTCCAGAAGCCACGAGAACGAACGGGAGGCGTAACGGGGCCGGAGACAGGGCGCCCGCCCTAGTCCCCAGGGCGCCCGCCCCCTCCTGTGGACCAATCAGGCTCCGCCTCGAGGATTATGCTCCACCGACCTAGAGGATCAAGGAAAACCACACGATCAATGTCGGTTTGATCTAACGGCCCAGATTCATCCGAAAGGGCTATATAAGCAAGGCCCCTGCCCCTGGAGGAGAGGCCCTGGTCTCATACTTCAAACCCTAATTCAGGAGGAGAGCCTCTGATCAAGCCCTAGAGCCACCACATCAACTAGATCTCTAGTTAGCATAGCTACATAGGATTAGAACTAGAAGGAGTCAATCTTCGATTGGTTCCCGGATCTGTCAAGAGGATTCTTGGTAATTCCTCTATTGTTCTTCAATTGTTCATCATTGTTCTTCAATATTATGAATATGACTTTGTTCTATTTCAATATATTGGTTATGACTTTGCTCTACTTGATTATATTTGCAATTATATTGTTCTTAGTTTATCATAGTTATATGCTTGGCTTAGTTAGATTGGAATTATATACATGCCTAGGATCGTATAGCGTTTATCCATGTGTACAGTGGGTGAATGATAATTATTGTGTAGACGTGGTGTCTATACCGTATTTATCTGCGATTGCACCCTATATGCCGGATTGTGGGGTAGTTCACGATAGTGACAGCTTCGTTGATTCTTATATAGTCCCCCTCTCGTGTATAGGGCAGGCAGAGCAACACTATTACAGAGGAGTGATTGCTATGTTCTTCATCTTCCTTGCTAATATTCACTATGCATGGATATAGTCTTTTCTCACCATGATTGCCAAGTATAATTGCACTAACTATGATATGCTAGACTTTATAGTTAATAATAACTTAGGGAATATCTTTGTAGTTCATCCTAATTCCATGCTAATGACTTGCTAGAATATCTGTTGAGGTGCTTATCATTATTATATGTGGCTAGCTGATCAGATTAATTATCTTTGTCACCATTATCACTTTACCTTTACTTAATGTGACATTTATACCTGTATAAAGAGATTGATAAATACTCTCAGTTATACATGCAATGATGTGTACTCAGTTCCATATTCTCATTCCATTATCAACCATGATACTTAGAAATCCCTTCCCAGTGGTAAAAATATAAATAACGATACCTGGAATACTTCCCGGTTAAAATGCTACATCGGTATTAATCTGTGCGCTTGCAGATCCCTTTTATTATTTATCTTGATGAGCAAATGCATATTTCAATACCGCGTCTCTCATGTCATGCTGGGGATGACAACTTGGCTTAAGTGGCATGAGGGATAGGTTTGGCATTTTTGGCGCCGTTATCAGAATTAGAAAACTAAGTCTACTTTTGGTAGTGACGTTAAGAATGCCCAACACCAGGTACGCACTCTGCACACTTTTATTACACACTTACACACTCACCTTAGTTTGTGCAGAATTTTATCTCTCTAAACATGATAAATTAAAAGGATAAAAATGCTTATAATCATGATCAATCTCACTCTGTGATATTTCCTGGAAACCTGCAATTATTAAAATTATTTCAAAACCCTGTGTTGCTAAAAGTCATTGTGGAATAAGAGATGGTAAGGGTATGAGTACCTTATTCTTAGTATCTTTATTGCTTGGAGAATTTGTTTTCAAAATCTTAAAATTATAGCTACCATCCTCAAGTTTTATATGCCTGCTAAACATGAAAATATTAATTAAAGCTATCTGCTTTGTATTGAGTTTGTTCAAAACAAGTTAGACCCTTGTTGAGAGATTTATCATACTCCTAAGATCAAGACATTTTTATTCAGAAAGATTCACTCTTCCGAAGTATTATTGCGTTAGAGGCATGGGCTATGCAAAATTATGAATATATTGAGGAAATAAAAAGGAGCAAGTGCTCGATAACCTCGTGGAAAAAAATGGACAAGTGTCCGGCAGTAGAATTAGGGGTACCTCGGTATCCACCCAAAATGAAAAAAATGAGATATGATAAAAATATGATGGAAAGAAAATGATAGCCCATGGTCCCTCTAATAAGCAATATGCCAGTAAGAGTGACAAGTTTTTAATTTTCAAAATCTTTGATCTAAGAGTATGGCATTCTTCTCCTCGGATCCGGTTTTGACCATACAATAAATGCAAGGTATGTATGCTTAAAGAATTATTTTTGCAAAATCAAAACAGCCTCAGAGAGAAATATAAAAGATAATGAGTGACTCTGAGAGCACCTATGAGGATAAAGGTATGCTAAGTTTTTCTTTTCAAAAATATGTAAAAACTCCAAGTGATAGGGATTAAGAAGAAGAAAGGCTCTTTACTCTGACCATATATTTCCCTGACTATAAGTGCACAGTGGATTTTTACAACACCCTGCAGGTATGAAAGAATGTTTCAACCCCAGATGTTTTATTAACCAACCTTTTCTCGAGGATGAGTAAAAGCCTAAGTATGGGGGTGTTTGTTGACGGTTCTTAAGTATCAATTATAACCATCAAATAAATAAAGAAAAGGACCTATATGCAAGCAACACCTAGAATTAGGGTTTGATCTAACAGAATTCCATGAGTTTTGTTGTTTATCTATTTCTGCAGGGGGTTATCAGGAAATACGGAAGAAAGGCCCACATGTCGGATTAATGACGGGATATTAACCGAACACGTAATTATCTTACATCTAGAAGATTCCAGAAGCCACGGGAACGAACGGGAGCCGTAACGGGCCAGGACACAGGGCGCCCGCCCTGTGCCCTAGGGCGCCCGCCATGCCCCCGGGACCAATCAGGTCGAGTCTCGCGGATTATGCTCCACCGCCTTTGAGGATCAAGGAAAACCGTAGGATGAAGGTCGGTTTGATCCGACGGTCCAGATTCATCCAAAAGGGCTATATAAGCAAGGCCCCTGACCCCTGGTGGAGAAGACCCCAATTCATTATTCAGTTGCATATCTCTAGTTAGGGTTTAGAGAGAGAGGTTCCCTCTAGGGTTCCCACCTCTTAGGGCTTAGCATCCAATGTGAAAGTAGAATTAGTTCTACTAGATTGAGAGAGATAGAGTGGAGGTGTAGATCGGAGGAAGCCGGCCTGTCGGTGTCTACTCCGAGGTTGTACCTGCGGGAGCAAGTTCTTCTAACCCGAGGCTTGTTCTCAGGATTCTTCAGTATTTCGATTTCTAAATTCTAGTAAGTTCTTTGTTTTATTGTTCTTTGGTTTATGAGTTTACTTTGATCTCTTCGCGTAGAGTTTAGAGTAATCATCTCTAGCGTAAACGTGGTGTTTAAGCTAGGATACTCATAGATATCCCCTCGTCTAGCCGGACCGTGGTAGTAGCGAGGAACGTGACAATTCCGAGTTACCTTTGTATTCCATATCCCGTTAGCAGGATCGATAGGGTTTATAGGTGCGGGTTGAACATCCTTTGTGGTGTCTAGATTCCGTAAACCTCCCCAATAGAACAGTAGATCATCCTTACCAAGGTTAGAAGAAGAGTGCGGTTGTAGTCTTCTCTATACATCACTCACATCGAATCATAGTTGTTGTAGCCTAAAGGTTAGTAGTAATAGATTTGGTTAGTCAGATGCACTCTTTCTCCTAAAGGTAAAAATATAAATACGATACCCAGGATAACATCTCGGGTGAAGTGCTCACCGATATCCGTGCGCTTGCGGATCCTATTTCCTAATTGCGTTACCAAATATCAACACTTGTCGCCGCTGCGGATTGCAAGAAACCTCAAGGACCCTCCAGCGGGGGCATTTTCAACAAAATGCTTAAAGAACTATGTCCCTACCACAAAGGGCCCACTAATCACAACCTCGAGGACTGCCACATGCTCTAGAGATACTTTGAAAGCTTAGGAATCAAGAAAGACGACAAGAAGGAGGATCCCAAGGGTGACGACAAGGACGAGGGGTTTCCTGAGAGTCATGACTGTTTCATGATATACGGAGGACCCTCGACGCGTCTCTCAACACGACAGCGCAAATGGGAACATCAAGAGGTCTTCTCTGTGCAACTCGCGACCCCCCTCTTCCTTGACTGGTCCGAGGTGGCCATCACTTTCGACCGTGATGACCACCCAGACTACGTCCCCAATCCTGGAGTCTACCCACTCATCGTCGATCACATCATCGCCAACACACGCCTCACCAAGGTACTCATGGATGGTAGCAGCAGTCTCAACATCATTTACGCCTAGACCCGTGACCTTCTAGGAATTGCAAGGACACACCTCCGACCCAGTGTCGGGGGCTTCCATGGGGTTGTGCTAGGAAAACGAGCAGAGCCCGTCGGGCAGGTCGACTTGCCTGTCTGTTTTGGTACTCCCGCCAACTTTAGGAAGGAAACTCTCACTTTCAAGGTGGTTGGGTTCCATGGGACATACCACGTCATTATTGGGCTCCCCTGCTATGCCCGGTTCATGGCGGTTCCTAACTACACCTACGTCAAGCTCAAAATGCTAGGCCCTAACGGTGTCATCACTATCGGGCCCTCCTACGAGCACACCTATGAGTGCGACGTGGAATGCGTCGAGCACGGGGAAGCTGTCCTGGAGTCAGCAACCTTGGCGGCAAACCTCGACGGTTTGGCCAAAGAGATCCCCGACCCCAAACGCCATACCGGCAACTTTGAGCCCGCGGAAGATGTCAAGTTCGTACCCCTCGACCCCACTGACCCGAACGGAAAGGCGTTGAGCATCAACGCCACCCTCGATCCCAAATAGGAAGCAGTGCTCATCGACTTTCTCCGCGCAAACGTCGACATTTTTGTGTGGAGTCCCTCGGATATGCCGGGCATACACAGGGAAGTCGTCGAGCACGCCTTGGAGATCCGAGCCGACTCCAAACCGGTGAAACAACGCTTGTGCCGCTTTGACGAGGAGAAGCGCAAGGTCATCGGCGATGAGATCCACAAGCTTTTAGAGGCCGGATTCATCAAGGAGGTTCATCATCCTGAGTGGTTGGCTAATCCTGTATTAGTTAAGAAAAGGAATGGGAAATGGAGGATGTGTGTAGACTATACTAGTTTGAATAAAGCATGTTCGAAAGTTCCTTTTTCTTTACCACGCATTGATCAAATCATTGATTCTACTGCGGCATGTGAAACTCTGTCCTTTCTAGATGCGTATTCCGGCTACCACCAGATCAAAATGAAGGAGTCCGACCAGCTCGCGACTTCATTCATCACCCCCTTCGGCATGTATTGCTATGTTACTATGCCCTTCGGTCTACGAAACGCAGGTGCTACGTACCAGCGATGCATGCAACACGTTTTTAGGGAGCACATCGGGCCCACCGTCGAGGCTTACGTTGACGACATCGTTGTCAAAACCAAGAGGGTTAGCAATTTGGTTGATGACCTCGACATTGCGTTCAAGTGCCTTAAGGCAAAAAAACATTAAGCTCAACCCCGAGAAGTGCGTCTTCGGCGTTCCTCGAGGCATGCTCTTAGGGTTCATCGATCCCGAACGTGGCATCAAAGCCAACCCAGAGAAAATCGCTGCAATAACCAAAATGAGCCCCATCCATGATCTAAAGGGCGTACAGAGGGTCACGGGCTGCCTCGCGGCCCTTAGTCGATTCATTTCGTGCCTCGGCGAAAAGGCGCTCCCACTGTATCATCTCCTAAAGAAATCGGAACACTTTTCATGGACCCTCGAGGTAGAAGAAGCCCTTACGAAGCTCAAAGCTACGTTGTCTAACTCTCCGATCCTCGTCCCTCTGGCCACAGGCGAACCCCTCCTGCTTTACGTCGCCGCAACGACACAAGTGGTCAGCGCGGTCTTAGTTGTCGAGAGGGCGGAGGAAGGACATGCCTTGCTCGTTCAGAGGCCAGTCTACTTCATCAACGAGGTACTCTCGGAGACCAAGTTCCGCTACCCACAAATCCAGAAGCTGCTATACGCCATCGTCTTGACGCGACGCAAACTTCGTCACTACTTCGATGGCCACCCAGTGACCGTGGTTTCTTCTTTCCCCCTGGGAGAGATAGCCCAGAACTAGGAAGCCTCGGGTAGGATAGCAAAGTGGATGGTCGAGCTCATGAGTGAGACCCTCTCTTATGTGCCATGCAAAGCCATTAAATCCCAGGTGCTGGTAGATTTTCTAGCGGAGTGGGCCGACACTCAACTTCCTTCGGTTCAGCTCCAAGCCGAACTTTGGACCATGTACTTCGACGGGTCGCTGATGAAAATAGGAGCAGGCGCGGGCTTGCTCTTCATCTCACCCCTCGGAGTCCACATGCACTATGTAATCCAGCTTCATTTTGCTGCCTCCAACAATGTCACTGAGTACGAGGCTCTCATCGCGGGCCTGCGCATCGCCGTCGAACTCGAGGTCCAACACCTCGATGTTCGTGGTGACTCCCAGCTCGTGATCGACCAAGTCATGAAGAGCTCAAGCTACCGCGATCCCAAGATGGAAGCCTACTGCAAGGAGGTGCGGCGCCTTGAGGACAAATTCGACGGCCTCGAGCTCAACCACGTTGCACGTAGATATAATGAAGCTGCCGATGAACTCACGAAAATCGCGTCTAATCAAGTCAGGGTTCCACCTGACATTTTCGCAAGGGATCTCCATCAACCTTCCGTCGACACCGGGGCAATCGGGGGGCCGACGGTCCATCACTCGATCCCCCACCTGAGGCGGAAGCTCACTCGACCGGGGCTGAAGTCATGCAAATGGAAGGCTCGACCCTACCAGCCGACCTCGAGCCTGACTAGCGTGTTCTGTACCTCGACCGTCTCACTCGAGGGGATCTCCCCTTGGATAAGACTGAGGCTCGACGGATCGCTCGCCGGGCCAAGACCTTTGTGATATATGGTGACAACAAAGAACTTTATCGACGCAGCCCTACGGGCATCCTACAACGTTGTATCACAAACAAGGAAGGCAAGAACCTGCTCAAAGATCTACACTCGGGGGCTTGCGGTCATCACGCGGTGCCTCGAACCCTCATCGGAAACGCGTTCTAACAAGGTTTTTACTGGCCAACCGCAGTCTCCGATGCTATTAAGCTAGTACACTCCTGCAAAGGATGCCAGTACTACGCAAGGCAAACCCATCTCCTGGCTCACGCAACAATTCGCATCACATAGCCATTCGCCGTTTGGGGACTCGACTTGGTCGGACCCCTGAAGAGGACAACTGGTGGCTTCACCCACTTGCTCGTCGCCATTGATAAGTTCTCCAAATGGATCAAGGCCCGTCCTATCACCAGCATCAGGTTTGAGCAAGCCATACTATTCTTCACCGACATCGTCCACCGCTTCGGGGTTCCCAACTGCATCATCACGGATAACGGCACCCAATTTACTGGCAAAATGTTTCTGGATTTCTTCGACAACCATCACATCCATGTGCTCTGGTCGGCCGTAGCTCATCCAAAAACAAATGGCCAAGTAGAGCGTGCCAACGGCATGGTTCTACAAGGCCTAATGCCGAGAATTTTTGACAAACTAAACAAACACGGCAAAAGATGGGCCATCGAGCTCACCTCGATCCTGTGGAGCCTAAGAATGACGCCGAGTCGGGCCATGGGGTTCACTCCTTTCTTCTTAGTCTATGGGTCCGAGGCTATGCTCCAACCTGATGTAGAGTATGGATCCCCGAGGCTGAGGGCCCACAACGAGCAAAACAATGACGCCGCAAGAGAGAACGCCCTCGACGAGCTCGAGGAAGCTCGCGATGTGGCTCTGTTACACTCTGCAAGGTATCAACAAAGTCTCCGACGCTACCACGACAAACATGTCCACAAACGAGACCTCAACATTGGTGACCTAGTGCTCAGGCGAAGCCAAAATAACAAGGGACGACACAAGCTTACTCCGCCATGGGAAGGGCCGTACATCGTCGCGGAAGTATTGAAGCTCGACACCTACAAGCTATCAAACGAAAAGGGTGAAATCTTCACCAACGCATGGAATATCGAATAGCTATGTCACTTTTTCCCCTAAAGCCTCGAGGCTTTGTAAATTTTTTCGCAATCCCATGATAGAATAAAGAATACATCGGTGTTCAAAGCATTCTTTCATAAAAACCAGGGAGGATCGACCCTGTTTTCTCAGAGTCGAACCTCCCCCAGGGGCAGCAAGGGGGAACCCCCTGTGTCCCCAAAAAACTCACACTTTTTCAAAAAACAAGAAAACTTTTACATAGTCAACGAGGCTGCAAGTGCACCCTAAGGGTCAAGGGCTGCTGAGCCGCGAGATCACCTATGCCTCCGAGCTATGGTACCTCCACTCACTCCCCCATGCCAAGGGGTACAACCGCGTGCTAAGTAGACCTAATAAAAGTTCATGATTTTGAAAAAAAAACTCACGTCTAATGTTCCCATACGCTTCAGATCGAGTTCTTACATAATCAACGAGGCCGCAAGTGCACCCTAAGGTCCAAGGGCTGCCGAACCGCGAAATCGCCTACGCCTCCAGGCTACGATACCTCCACTCGCTCCCTCACGCCAAGGGGTGCAACCGCGCGCTAAGAAAAATATGCAAGAATATGATTCAAGCAAGAAAGGGAACAAAAGACTCAAACGAAAACGGACATTTAGTATACATTTACATATAAATGTTTCAAGGCCCCTGAGGCCATCACAGCGCAAGTCACGAATATTAACTAACTTATTACATGGGCCTTCATGCCTAGGCTTGGCTCACAGGCTATAACACCTCAGGTGTTTGGCTTCCATATTTGCATTTGCATTTCATAAGCATGGGCATCATTCATCTCATTCATGTCTTTGTTTTGCTTGCAACACGAGTATGCAACATACTCTAATATGCTTGTTTCATAATTGATTTGCTTATGAAATGTGAGTGGTGCAACTTGTAGATGCAACATGGGTGTCTCATACTTGGAAACATGGCAATGTTGTTAATATACCATGATAAGCTTAATTGTTGCAACAAGGGCTTGAAACATATGCAACATGGTAGTGCAACATTTTGGTGGAAATAATTATTTTGCTTGTTTCAACTTATGTGACACTTGGAATTGTGTGTAACCAAGGTGTAGAGTGGCTAATTATGTCCTATAACACCTTAATTATATTTAGGGTAATTAGTGGAACAATGTTCATGTTGACCAAAATGACCAAAATGCCCTCCTTGGTGCTGTTGACCAACCTTTGAGCCCTAGAATGCTTTGGTTTGACTATTTAAAAAGTCCAGCTTAGAGATCTTGCATGGAGAAGAAACCTTAATAAAACTTGTAGAGAATTTCATAAGGAAAAAAGTTCTAATATGGCCATCTCATGAAAATGACCTGAACATTCCCAAAAATGGCCCACAAGTCAGCTTGAGGGGCTGCCCAACACTTAGAAAATTTCTAAGTCTGAAATTTGGAATTTCAGTTTCAATGTACCCCACTTCGACGTCATGTAACTCACAAACTAGGCCGAACCAGTTCAAACTCCAATTGACAAAACTTGTAGTCCTCACATAGCTCTACAAAATTGTTGTTATCATCTTTTGCTGACTCGAGCTAGATTAGGAGATGTGGAGGCTTGAAAAGTCGCTGTCAGTCACCTTCGTTGACACTATTTCAGTTGATTGCCGACTTTCAGTGGCCGACCGGCCTCAGACCGTGGACGCCACGTGGACGCGCGGTGGCGCTCGTACGCCGGCCGCGGTCCCACCGGGCAAGCCATGAGGTCCTCAAGGACGCCACGAAGCTGACGCTCGCCCCTCACTCACGCCTCTGCCCCTCTTTCTCGCCCTCTCTGAGCCAGGGCGGAGCACCGAGGCGCCATTACCACCGCATGCTTCCTCACGCTCATGCGCCGTCATCATTGCGCCTCGGCCCAATTCCTTCCGTCAGCGGCACCACAGCGCCTTCCTCTACCCCCTCCACTCCTTCCTTGGATCGTTTGAACAAAGGTGAGGCCGCATTGGTCACTTCTGCCACCGCAGCCATGTGCGGGACCTCACCGGGGCTCGAGGCTGTCGTGGTCAAGTAGCTAGGACCCTTCCAAGTCTCCTCTTCTCCCTCCATTAGCTCCCGGGTTCCCTCGTGAAGCTCGTACTGAGCTTAGACGAGGCGCTGTGGCCTCGCCGTCGCCGGAGCACCGCCACCGGAACGCCGTCGTCCGCCTTGACCGGCCACAAGTACTCTCTAGCCACCTCTAGGGTCACCGTAGCACCTCATTCGGTTTGGGATCACGCAGTGAGCATGACGGTGGTCTCGGTTTCGCCGGCCGACCCACCGGCGGCGAGCTCGGCCGTCACCATCGCCCCCCTGCTCCTTGTCTTGCTGACTAGGGGGCCCGCTCTGTCAGTGGCTGTGTGCGTGAGCGAGAGTCCGAAGCGGGACGTGCGCTGTGGTGGGCCGCGCTGATGATTGAGCTGGCCCAGTAGCAGTGGAGTTCGACTTGATGTTGTTTTTCTTTATTTATTTCACAGTTTTGAATGCCATTTGTGATTTTCATATCTACGGTTTGGATTATCCAAAAATTGTGATTCAAATTTTGTTGGACTCTGTATGAAGTGTAGTATTTAGGAAAAATATCAAATACACATGTGTTGTTTAGTTTCTGGAAGATTTAAATAGGACTTTGAAATGTGTTTTAAAATGAAGGCAGACTTGTTAAATAGATAACTTGAGTTGTAGTGTTCCAAAAATTATGAAAATTGGTGGGTATGTTATTTCATGTATATACTAGCTCTGGTAAAAAGTTGGGTACTAATTCTTGAGTACTTTTCAAGTTATGATGTTGTCATGTTATATTAGAAGATACTTGAATGAATTTTAATAATTTTTCTGTATGTGCAATGCTCATGAAATTTTATGGAGAGTGTCCTGGTACCCTAAGGTTGCTAAGAAAAATATGGTTTCTGTTGTTTTATACTTTTCAATGTGATTTATTAATTATGCAAAAATCAGCCTTTTTTACTTATGAATTTTGTGTAGGGAGTTTCTTTAAATAACTTTAGTTCAACTTTTTACAGTAGTCTCCTAGTAGAGCAGAGAGTCTCCTGTAATTTTTGTAGAATTTTCTGAGCAGCTTGCATATAGGTTTAATTTCCCACTTAATTAATTAAGTAAATTAAGAAAGGGGTTAAAATAAATGACTTGGGTTAGCACACCTTACTTTCTGGTGGTTTTGGGTCATGTGTGAACTATTAGTGTTATTAGTGTGGTCATAAGGGTAGTTTGACACATGAATAAATATTTAATTTTCACATTTCTAGGTTCTCTGGATAGCTGGTAGCATTTTTTGGTTTGGACCTTGATAAAGTGTTTGCTGGGAAACTTGTGAATACCAAAGGGGTAGTAAACTTGTTAAACTAGTTTGTGTCAAAATTTGGTGGCATTTGGCCCAGTAGTTTAGGAGTTGTGGCCGTTTATAGTGGTTGTCCAGAAATGGCTCCTCTCTGTTTGGAGAGGACAGATTTCTGGAATTTTAGAATTTCGACTAGGTAAACTTTGGAATTAAGTGTTGAGGTCTGAAAGTGAATTGTAGAGCATTTTATAAGCTTTCTAGATTGTCTTGTATCATGCCATTTGGATTTTTTTGAATCTATAGTTGTGATGGAAATACTTAGCTGCTGTCCAGAATGTGTTGTTGTGCTATTTTGTGCTTGGGTTGGTGGTAACCTTAAGTAATGTTGTTCTTGTTGATTGTTAGGTGTTAGGACCTTAACTAAGGAGGAACACTTATACATTAGGTTGTGTAGATTAGGTAAGTACTTCTCTACCGGTTAGTGTTAGAAATACCCCTCCAGCTGGATAGAAATTCGATTCGAATCGCCGTCGCTCCCGGTTAGTGAGCAGCGGCAACATAGATCTCATTAAATTGAACAGATAGTTAAGTGAATGATATAATGATGCCGCAATTTACACCTGCTATGGTTATTATAGTTTGATTATAATCAAGTAAATGTTTAGTACAGGTGCTCAGATAGATGACAGGTTAATGCTAAAAATAACTGCTAGTACAGGTTAAAAGAGTTTCAATTACTTATGCTTTTCCGCAAATGTGATGTCAGCCAACTCCACTTAAGAAAGCCTTGCATGACCCTTGGTGTCTGTTATGTTCCGTTTCGACAGGTAAGTTTAGCTGAGTACATTCTAGTACTCAGGGTTTATTCCCTCCTGTTGCAGATGACATGCTTTATCAGGGCTTCTGCAAGAACTGCCTCCACCCCACGGGTGATGAGGACTAGATAACTCGGGCGTGATTGTCTGTTAGTTTACTTTCCTGAATGATTTTGTGGGATGTTGATCTGTAAGACTGGCAGTGGTATTTGAACTAAGTGTGCGTGTGTTATGCTTCCGCTACTTTATAAACTCGGTTTGTAATAATTTGTGACTCCGTGTGTTGTCAGTGAATTTCTGAACTACTTGTGAAATGTAACGTGTGATGTGTTATGTTGAATAATGCGATCTTGGTTGTAAACGAGCTGGTTTGAAATCCTTCGTGGTTTCGATTGACTACTGGGATTATATGGGCTCAAGTTCGTAAATTTGAGCGTTTCGGCGCTTGTTTTTGTACTTGTGCTCTTATAATTTGGTCGGTTCTGTTACAGCTGGTATCAGAGCAAAATTTAACATTAAACACATCGTACGAGTATTTAAAAACAAAAGTGTTTGTTTGCGAAAAGTGTTAAAAATCTAAATTTTATTTCTATAAGTATGCCAGTGATCACATTCCTTATCACAAATAAGGACTCTTAGGTGGCTTATTAAAAGACTAACTTGGGGGTCTCGTTTGTTTTTGTTTCATAGTCCATACAGCGTGATATTGTATGGATGCCATCCGCTTGGGTGGTAATGTATGGATCAAACACCTTGACGCTCTGGTAAGTATGAGTTGTGAGAGCATGATCGTCCAACCGGCGATCTAGGGGAGAGTAGTTGTGGTTACTTGCATACTTACATGTTCAAATCATGTAATTATAAAAGTACTTAATTGTGGGTATATCTGTCGGATAGTTGTGATACTAAAGTATATACATCGGGGATGTGTATATGGAAAGTATTTAGTTTACTGCTTACTTGCGTGCTTATATCAGAAAACTGTTGGGCTGAAATGAGATTTTCTGCAGGTACACTAATAGCGCAAACGAGTAGACCGATAGTTTTGCCTATATAAGAGAGCGTATGTATGCCACCGCCTAGCGTTAGAAGTTTATGATTCTACTAGGGTGAGAGGGTGTACGGAACGTGCATGCATCATGTTTAATTCATGTCATACAATTCATTTTACTCCCTCCTTAAAAATTTTGATTGTCCCGACTAAATTAAAATTTGTATCCCCTAAATTATTCTCACTTTAAGTCATATCTTGTGGCTACAGATGGCTCGCACCAAGAGGACCGCTCGCAAGTCCACGGGAGGCAGGGTTCCTCGCCACTAGCTCGCTCCATGTGAGCCCCGCCCTGAGCCCACCGAGACGGAAAGGTTGAGGGCCGAGTTGGCTGAGGTGACTACTGCTAGAAATGCGGCTCAGCAACAGCTGGAGCAGGTGATACATGACAGAGATCAGGAGACACTTGCGGTCCAGAGGTTGACTGTGGCTTATCGCAACTGTCAGCGCATGCTGGTCCATGTGATGAACCAGCGGGATGAAGCCTGGCATGAAGAGAACATCCTGAGAGCTCGTTAGGTGGAGCTTGAGCAACAGTTAGAAGCTGCAGAAGAATACAATGAAAATCTTCATGAGGAAGTGCATCGCCTAAACAATCAGCTCAATCCTCTGCTTCCTCATGACAATGACGAGGATGAGGAGATGGGCTCTTGAGTCTTCATGGCTGAAGGTGATGATGACATGGAGGTCAATGGGCCACAGGATGTCCCACCAGAAGAAGAAGAAGAAGAAGAAGAAGAAGAAGAAGAAGAAGAAGAAGAAGAAGAAGAAGAAGAGCTAGAGCCTGCTAGTGACGAGGATGGCGGAGAGATCTTCGACACTGACTCCGAGGATGATGCTTAGAGTAATCATCGCATAGCTATGGCGCTAGAGTTATCTTTTGTGCCCTCCATGTGTGGGAGTGGGGCTTTTTAATAACTTAGTTTTTGGGATGTAACATCGAACCCTATGTTATCCTGGATGTTAGTTTGAACGTGTTAAATTTCGGTCACAAAGGATGTCTCATTGTGTTGTGTTCGGTGATGGTGTCACGATTAGCACCCTCTAGTGCTGCGACAAAACTAAGGGCCTCCTGTGGCGTGTGACATAAGGTTGTGTTGCTTGGCACGCAGCTGGTATCGAGGTGGCTAGTCATGATCCACCATGGAACTCTACCAATGGGTTGTCTCCTCGTGGTCATTTCTTGGTTAGCCTTTCCTATTTGGCTAGAAGTTAGATCGAATCCGGACACCCCGTTTTGTGAGGTTGAAATCCCGTTGATATGGATGTAACCTGTTCAGTCATGTTTGTGCTCCCTGTATGTGAGCCTTTAATAAATTCTATCTTTTCATCGGAAGATATCTTGTTTGTTATGTACATCGCATAATTGCGTCAATTGATGCACTTGATGAGGTTGTGTGGTTGTGATGAATTATTGTGCCTCGGTTGTGTGTGAATTCAATTCTAATGAAATCAATTTGGCATATTTACACACTTCATCTACAAATTTCCCACATCGTCAGTGCTCATTGGCTATGCATTTTGCAGATGGCGTATAACCTCCGTCGTGGTCGTGGCGTTGAGGATGAGGAACAACCACCCCCTTTGCCACCACCCACCCCAGCGGAACTGATGCAGACGGTGGTTGAAGGTCAGTGCCTGTTAGCAGGCGCTATGCGCCAGCTAGTCAACCAGGATGCTCGTCAGGGACCGGAACCAAATCAGCATAGTGACTTCAAGGATTTTTTTGACACCAAGCCCCCGCTCTTTAAGGAGGCGGAGGAACCTCTGCAAGCTGATGAGTGGTTGAATACCATTGAGCAGAAGTTCCGTCTGCTTTGTCTGACTGAGGAGCTGAAGACTGAGTATGCTTCCCACCAACTGCATGGCCCGGCTGGTATTTGGTGGAGTCACTACCGCTCCACGTTGCCTCCTAATGTCCCGATCACTTGGGACTAGTTTAAAATGGCTTTCCGTGGGAATTACATTCCTCCAGGTTTGATGGCTATGAAGCACACTGAGTTCATGAGATTAACCCGAGGCAATAAGAGTTTGACGGAATACCTGCAAGCCTTTAACAACCTTGCAAGGTATGCAACTGAGTTTGTGGATACTGATGCTAAGAAGATTGCTAGCTTCAAGCGTGGCCTCGGTCCAAAGCTGATGAAGACCATGGGCACTAGCAAATGTGCCACTATCAATGATTTTATCAGTGATGCCCTGACCCAAGAGAACAATAATTCTATCTATGCTGCTTCTAAGAGCCACAAGAGGGCCCTAGAGGTGGGTGCTTCACAGTCCCGAGCTCTAGCTGCACCGAGGGCTCCTCCTCGCCCTCCTGCCACGAGTGCTAAGTTCCGTCCCCCGCAGAAGAAGGCTCCAGCTAAGACTGGGTTTCGCAAAGCATATACAGTGTCTCTGCCGAAGGATAGTTCTGGCCAAGGTAGCTCCAGTGTCCTTCCAAGCAACATGCCTTGCTAGAACTTCAACAAACCAGGTCATTGGTCTAGGAATTGCCCATATCCTAAGAAGAATGCAAATCAAGGTGGCCGTCAGGGGCATGTTCATTATAATAGTATTGAAGAAATTCCATCTGGTGAGGTAGTCACTGCTGGTAAGTTCCTAGTTGACCAACATTCCGCAGTGGTACTATTTGATTCAGGTGCTTCGCATTCCTTTATCAGTCCTATGTTTGCATCGAAGTTTGCACACAAATTATATACTATTGAAGATGGGGGTTATTGCATTAGAGCGGCAAGTGGTAATATTTCCACAAGTCAAGTAGTAAAAGATGTAGAATTTGAAATAGAAGGGCGAAAGTACTTGCTTACCTTAGTGGTTTTGCCTGGATTAGGCATAGATGTTATTTTGGGCATGAATTGGATGAGTCAGAATGGGGTACTCATTGATACATCCACCCGGGTAGTTATGCTCAGAGATCCTACTGATCAAAAAGGTTTTCTAGTGCAACTTCCCTGGAAAATTGATCTTTCTAGTGAAGTTCATGCGATGCAAGCGAAGGCATTAGCTGATATTCCCATAGTGTGTGAGTTTCCTGACGTTTTTCCCAATGATTTGCCAGGACTGCCTCCGGATCGGGATGTGGAGTTTAAAATAGAGTTGTTGCCTGGCACGGCACCCATCTCTAGAAGGCCCTATAGGATGCCTCCAAATGAACTAGCTGAACTTAAGGTGCAGTTGAATGAACTTTTGAAGAAGGGGCTGATTTGTCCTAGTTCGTCTCCATGGGGATGTCCTACTATCTTTGTAAAAAAGAAGGACCAGTTGTTGCGGATGTACGTAGATTATAGGCCTCTGAATGCAGTAACTGTCAAGAATAAGTATCCTCTACCGTGCATCAACATCTTGTTTGATCAGTTGTCTAAAGCTAAAGTCTTTTCCAAGATTGATCTGAGGTCTGGTTACCATCAAATTAAAATCCGTCCGAAAGATGTTCCAGAAACAGCTTTCTCTACAAGATACGGTCTTTATGAGTATCTTGTTATGTCCTTCGTCTTGACCAACGCCCCCGCACACTTCATGTACTTGATGAATTCGGTGTTTATGCCCTAATTGGACAAGTTCGTGGTGGTATTTATTGATGACATCTTGGTATATTCTGAAAATGAGGAAGACCACACTGAACATCTACGTATAGTCCTGACAAGACTGCGTGAACATCAACTGTATGCAAAATTCAGTAAGTGTGAATTCTGACTTCATGAAGTACCTTTCCTTGGGCATGTGTTGTCCGATGAGGGAATTATGGTGGACCCCACCAAGGTACAAGAAGTACTGGACTGGAAGGTTCCTATCTCGGTTCACGAGGTCCGGAGTTTTCTTGGATTGGCTGGCTATTATCGTCGCTTCATCCTGGATTTCTCTAAAATAGCCAAGCCAATGACTCGGTTGCTGCAAAAAGACACCAGGTTTGTCTGGACTCCTGAGTGTGATGTAGCTTTTCACAAACTGCGAACCCTCCTAACCTCGGCTCCGGTTTTGGCGCAACCGGATATCGAGAAACCATTTGATGTGTATTGTGATGCCTTGGGCATAGGTTTGGGAGGTGTTCTAATGCAGGAAGGCCGAGTAATTGCATATACCTCTTGACAACTTCGGAAGCATGAGGTGAATTATCCAATGCATGACTTAGAACTCGCTGCAGTTGTTCATGCTTTGAAAGTCTGGCGACATTATCTGTTGGGCAATGTTTGCAATATCTATACTGACCATAAAAGCCTCAAATATATCTTCACCCAACGTTGAATATGCGTCAAAGAAGATGGCTTGAGTTGATTAAAGATTATAATCTTCAAGTGCACTATCATCCTGGCAAGGCAAATGTGGTTGTCAATGCTTTAAGCCATAAGTCTCATTACCACTCCTTAGTTGAAAGTGATTTTCATCTGTCTCACCTTCTACACCCAGTAATTTTGTACAATATCACTGTCAGTTGCACTCTCAAGAGTAGAATTATTGAGCTCCAAAAGACTGACACTAGTATATTTCACATCAAGCGTAAGATGAAAGAGCAAGAAACTAAACATTCAGGGTAGATGAAGAGGGTGTGCTGTGGTTTAAGGATAGGGTAGTTGTGCCTAAGGACCGAGAGCTTAGAAATCATATTATGTCTGAAGCACATTCCTCTAAGTTGTCCATCCATCTTAGTAGCAATAAGATGTATTACGATTTGAAGCCATACTATTGGTGGACCAAAATGCGAAAGAGATAGTTGCATATGCTGCTAGGTGTGATACCTGCTGTAGGGTTAAGGTTGTGCACATGAAAGCTAGATTGCTTCAACCACTTTCTATCCCAGGTTGGAAATGGGAGGAGATAAGTATGGATTTCATTGTTAGACTTCCTCCTACTGTCAAGAATCATAACTCTATCTGGGTAATTGTAGACCGTTTAACCAAGTCGGCTCACTTCATTCCTGTCCGAGCAGACTATCGTCCTACTGACTATGTTGAGTTATACTTCAATCAGATAGTCCGGCTCCATGGGATCCCTTGCACTATCATTTCTGACCATGGTCCGTAGTTCACTGCTCGTTTTTGGTAGCACTTGCATCATCTTCTGGGAACCAAGTTAGTGAGAAGCTCTGCGAATCACCCCCAGACGGCAGGTCAGACTGAACGAGTTAACCAAATCTTGGGAGGATATGTTACGGCCGTGTGTTATTTCGTCCAAGGGTTCATGGGACAAATGGTTGCCTCTAGCTAAGTTTTCGTACAATAATAGTTATCAAGAGAGCATTAAGATGGCCCCATTCGAAGCATTGTACGGTCGTAAGTGTAGAACCCCACTAAATTGGATAGAAGCTGGCGAGAGAAGGTA
Source organism: Saccharum spontaneum (assembly GCA_022457205.1). Lineage (NCBI taxonomy): Eukaryota > Viridiplantae > Streptophyta > Magnoliopsida > Poales > Poaceae > Saccharum > Saccharum spontaneum. The sequence goes on along the minus strand of CM039612.1, from coordinate 22,229,961 downwards.
TTATGGTATTGATTTTGTCAAGGAAGCTAAGGAACAAGTTCGTACCGTCAAAATACATATGGCTGCAGCTCAATCTAGACAGAAAAGTTACGCTGATCGCCGTAAAAAACCGATTGAGTTTGAAGTTGGAGACTTCGTCTATCTGAAAGTTTCCCCTATGAAGAGTGTACAGCGTTTTGGTGTGAAGCGGAAGCTTGCACCGAGATACGTGGGTCCTTTCCAGATCATAGGAAAGAGTGGGGCTGTCGCATATAAGATCCAGTTACCTCCTGAAATGAGCGTCATTTTCAATGTTTTCCATGTATCTCAGTTAAAGAAGTGTCTTTGGGTTCCTGAAGAAAGAGTTCCATTAGGGGATATCAAGCTGGAGTCTGATCTAACTTACGAAGAAAAGCCAATTCGTGTGATTGACACTCGGGAGAGGGTAACGAGGAGTCGAGTAGTTAAGTGGTATAAAGTAATGTGGAGTAATCAGGGTAGTGAGAGTGATGCTACGTGGGAGCGAGAAGACTATTGTTGACATCGGATATGGTCCGAATCACACACCAGAAAGGGCATTGGACGCCCAGGCCGCCACGGACCGAAGAACGTAGCAAGGATATCACTCTTACGTGGTGAAGCATGGAAAGGTTTACAAGCAAACCACCAAAGGATAACCAACGTGCTTGCATGACGAAGAATCGGCTAGTTTTCAGGCAAACTAGCACAGGAACCGTCGAAGCTCTCGCCCGGGAGGGACCCCGTCAGGGCAAGGACGTCGCCGGGTTGCCCTAGGTTGGCCAGCGAGCCTAGGGCGCCATCCTTGGTCATGGATCAAGGGATGAACAGCATGGAGGTTGAATGAGAGGAGAAAAGGGGTAAAAGGAGTAGATTGATTGGTTTGTATGTCGATTGGATTGATGGTAACTCAATCGGCCATGATCCTCTCATATATATAGAGGGGGGTGGTCTTATCCTAGTAGGAAACCTCTCCAAGGCTTATTTTCTAAGTTTCCCACGTCTAAAAACCGATTTAGAAACAAATCGGTTCGAGATCTAAAAGTCAGATTCGGAATAAACACCTACCGGTACTACCGGTCAGGCTCCACCGGTAGTACCGGTTCCCACCGGTAGTACTGGTCAAGGACCGGTAGTACCGGTAGTTCATTTTCATGTAAAACTACGCCTTCCTCCGCCTGCCACCGGAAGTACCGGTCTCGGACCGGTAGTACCGGTAGTTCAAATCTGCGCAAAATCTTCTCAGACCGGTAGTACCGGTAATTCATACATTTTGTTGGAGGCATAACTCTCTCATCCGGACTCTAAATTGGACATTCCATATATGTTTTTTGACCATCTCGACGAAAGGAACGCAATGGTGAAGTCCGTTACACATTTTGACAACTTCACAAAATGGACATTTTTGGTTGTCAACATATGCCCCCCTGTTTCTAGGTTTATAATGCATGAACCTAAAAACACTTGATCAAACAAACATAATTAAACCAAACAGCAACGATACCCATCTCATCGGCTGTATGGTGACTAAAGGCGATGTATACATCGGCCATTTTATTCTAAGGGCGATACATGTATCGGCCATTGTTTGGAGAGCACTTAGGCTTCTTGCCAAACACTTGGAAAATACCTTTTTAAGTATCTTCCGTTGAATGCTACTTTGAGACGTTCACCTTGCAATGTCTCTAGCAAATAAGAATTACCGCTCATGACTTTGATCACTTTATAAGGACCATCCCAATTTGGTGACCATTTGCCAAACTGATTGCTCTTCGATCCAATAGGTAGTATGGTTTTCCACACTAATTCTCCTACTTGGAAAGATTTGCTCTTGACCTTTTTATTGTATGCCCTGGCAACTCGAGCTTTGTCTTTCTCTATCTCCATGAGAGCTTTTAATCTTATATCAGTTACCTCATCGATGTTATCCATCATTAAATCATGATACACAATGGCTGATAGATCATTTTGCTTAGCAAGCCTGTATGCATCCAAATTTACCTCGACAGGCAACACAGCCTCTTGACCATATACTAGCTCAAAAGGAGTAACTTTTGTAGCACCATGCCTTGAAATGCGATGTGCCCATAGAGCTTTAGACAATACTTCATGCCACCTTCTTGGATTCGCCTCAATTTTCTTTTTGATAAGTTTGATCAAAGTCTTATTACTAGACTCAGCTTGACCATTAGCTTGAGCATAATATAGAGATGATTTGAGCAACTTGATCTTATATAATTCGGTAAAGTCCCTCACTTCCTTGGACATAAATGAAGTCCCTTGATCTATAGTTAATGTTTGGGGTATGCCGAATCTATGAATGATATGCTCAGTGATGAACTCAATCACCTCCTTGTGTGTCATATTCTTCAAAGGAACTGCCTCGGTCCACTTAGTGAAATAATCTGTAGCAACCAACACAAAGCGATGTCCCTTGGAAGATGGGGGATGAATTTGGCCAATAAAGTCTAGTCCCCAACCGCGAAAAGGCCACGGTTTGATTATAGGATGAAGCATAGCAGCAGGCACTAGCTGAATATTCCCAAATCTTTGGCACTCTTCACATCCTTTGTGATAGCGAAAGCAATCGGTCATCATAGTAGGCCAATAGAAACCGTCTCTACGCAATAACCACTTCATCTTTGGGCCGATTGATGCGTACCACAAATACCTTCATGGACTTCTTCCATAACTATTCTTGCTTGATCAATTCCTAAGCACTTCAGCAGCAAGTCTTCGGCGGTTCTTCGGTAAAGCTCATCATTGTGCAACACAAATTTGAAAGCACTTCGCCGAACACTTTTATCAACTTTGGCACTTGGATCTCGTAGATATGCCAATAAGGGAGTCCTCCAATCATGTAAATCGGCCCCAACATCACTAGGAGTTTTGCTAGGCCGATTCAAAAGTTTGTCATGTACATTGGCTGGGCTAGCCACAGGGGAGTCAGCTAGGCCGACCAGTAAAGTCGACCAGGCCGACTGTCTTGCTAGAGAAGAGGGGTTTGTTACCGACTCTTCTATACCTGCACAGCAAAAATGTAAATCTTTATGCATCGGCTATTCTTGAATATGAAAATTATGCCCACCGATGTCATAGCCAGATGCTTGTTGAGCTAACATGTTGGCCTTTTGATTTTCATGCCTCAAAACATGCCGAATTTGAAATTCGGCAAACGAATGATGTCAAGGCAAGTATTAAGACAAGCTCTTAGTGATCTTTATAAACATTAAAACATACCAGCGACTTGCTGCACCACTAGTAGAGAATCACCATAGGTTTCAACATGTCATACTTCATGGATTGCAATATAAGCCAAGCTGAATAAGAAAACGCACATTCGGCTTGAATTTTGGTGCAAATGTAATTTTAATCGGCTTGATGTCTTAAACAGCACTATTGTGAAAAATAATGATTATGCCAACACCTTCGCCTTATTTGCAAGCCGATTAATCATATTGTCACATCTATGAAGTAAATCCAAAATGCATATATCATGCCCCCCGAGCCTGAAAGCCATCAAAGTAAAATTCATGGGGCTTTCTAATAACACGATGGTCACAAGCACTCATCGGCTATGTTTTTTACACTAAGGGCGATATCAAAATATCGGCCATATGAATTCATCTACAAGAGCATGCATAACCAAAATAAATATTTTGGCTCTTGATCATTGATGAGCAAAATAATTTGGCAACCCTCCATAACATAAAGATCTATAACAAAGATCAAAATAAGGAGCTGAGGGATAACCATGCATACCAGGGAATGAATTTCACATAAGCTTAGGCAGAGAGTATGAACGATGCCATGACCAATGATTTTGATGATTTGGTGCAAACATCCAACTTGGCAATTGTTTCTTGAATCTTCTTCTCTCCTTTGCCTTTGGTGCACCATTTGCTTGAGCATTATCCTTTTGAGCTTCAATACTTCCTTTAGGAACCCATGCTAAGCCCTTTTCTTTTAGCTTCTCTGCACTAAGCTTCTACAACTTCTTTTCTTGCCACTTTGGTAAACTGATTGAGCATATCGGTTTTATTTTTGTTTTGGATAGCGGCAAATCATTCTTGACTTTGGGCACTATCACCTTCTTTTGTTCAGATTTGGCACCTAGAATATCAATAGATGATTTCTCCACTTCGTTGTCATCAATAGCCGGATTTTTCAGCAATGTAATCGGCTTTTCAATAGTTGAATTCAGATCTGAACTTTTCTTCTTTCGGCCATCATACTTCATGCGGTAAACTTGCTTTACCACTTTCTTCTTTGGTTGAGCTCCGGACCGATTTTGATCAAAACGATCTTTACAAGATGATGATCTCTCTGAATGTCTAGGAGCTGCATATTCTATATATTGTGGCCTAAAATATGATGGAACATGTGCCTCTTGATCAAACCAGCCCCAAGATGAATAAGGATGAAAATATACGGACTGTGATCCATTTGACATGGGAGTTGGCTGCTCAAAAAGAGAATATTTTATTGCTATGTGAGATCTATCTCCTTGCCAATTCCACTCTTGAGACTTGCGCATTGGAGGCAATTTTGATGATGGGACTTTCTTTGGCCGGTTGGCAATATTTGCTTCTCCTATCTTTTCATATTTAGCTAGAAGTTTCTCGAAGCTAAGCTTCGGCCTTCTAGTCCTTTGTGTGCCATGACCTTTACCTCCATCAGCATTATGAGCATCCTCCTTCTTCTCCCCATCTTGATAGACATGCTCCATAGGAGGATCCTTAGCCGATTCCCCTTGCTCAACGGGATCAATCGGCTTTTGTTTTAATTGGAGAGATTTCACCTGCCCCCCAGTGTCATCTGAAATTGTGATAACATTGCTGTTCTCTTGAGTATCTTTGTTTTGTAGTTCATGAACAACAACCTTGTCTTCACTTGAGGGCTCCACCTCTCTCTCTTGGGCATTTGAGCCTTGAGCTTTGAGTGAATCGGCTATTGCAAGCCGATTCAAAATCTGTTTGCTATCAAGACCAATTGAATCCAATTGGTCCATCTGTTGAGCTTTAGAAAATTTCAATCGGCCTTTATCAATGGCCGATTGAATCACTCGACGAAACACATTGCAATTAGAAGTATTATGGTCAGATGAGTTATGCCACTTGCAATATGTAAGCTCTTCTAAGTTTTGAATAGATGGCAAAGCACTGTGATCAATGATTCTAATAAAATTATTCTCTAGCAAGATATCAAAGACATGATCACAAAAAGTAAAGTCAAAGGTGTATTTTGATTTCTTTAGCCGATTCTTTTGTGGAGTCGGCTTTAAAGCTAGGCAAACGAAGGGATCGAATTTGTTATCAATCCATTCGGCCACACCTTTGCAATTGCTTATGGGAAGCTTTAGCTTTGATGAAGTATCACCATCGGCCTTGCCATATGTCACAATGTGTTGGCCGATAGAATCTAAATTTATTTTATTACTAACAAATAAATTGCTATTCTCAATCGGTCTATAACAACTATTAGTAAGGATATCTCTAATAGATGCTGAAATTGAAATAGTATGACTGGATTGGAATTTGAGCAAAATATTTGTGTTTTTTACCTTGTTGACCATGTTGGAGAAGTGCATATCCTTGATTTGCATGATTTTGCTCTTCTTCTCCAGAAACCAATCAACAAGAGGGGTCAAATCACCTGAAGACACATCAGCAGCTGCCAGAACTGGGAAAGTCGGCTTAGCCGACTGGAAGTCGGTTAGGCCGACTTGGGCACTAGCAGGGGCAGTCAGCTTAGCCGATTGGGAAGCCAACTTAGCCGACTCAGGGCAGGCAGTAGAGATAGTTGGCCTAGCCGACTGGGAAATCGGCCTAGCCGACTCGGAGTAGGCGGTAGGGGCAGCCGGCCTGGCCGACTTGGAAGTCGGCCTAGCCGACTTAGAGCAGGCAGGAGTCGGCTTAGCTGACTTCAAAGTCAGCTCAGCCGATTCTGAGCAGGCAGAAAACCCTCCTTTGTTGCTTGTAGGGGCTTGATCCCCATCAATGATGTAGTAATCGCTAGATAAATATACAGCCCCTTTAGCTCCTAAAAAATCAAGTCTAGCTGATTTTTGTCGCTTCTAATGTTTTTCAAGAGGTATAGTGGTAGCTTCTCCTAAATTGGCCCTATCCGTTTCAGGCACTGAAGAGACCAATACAGGTTTCTTCCTAAAAATAAGCTTGCCATTTTGATCAAAATAATAGTAAGACAACCTCTTACCAGGAGGTATAATGGTTGCCCCTCCTGAACTAGCCCTATCGGTTTTAGGCGCTGAAGAGGCCAATTTAGATTGACTCTTTGCAATCACTCTACCATGCTGGTCAAAATAATAGTAAAACGGCCTCTCATATTGAGGTTGACTAAAAGTAGGGGCCGATTCACTAGTATGTCCACCATGAGGCGAAGTAGCAATAGGAGTATCAAAGATTCCATCCTCTAACTTATCAAATGTAGAATTCACCTTAACCATAGTATAGAAAAGAGGAGAATCTTCAGTGATCCCATCTACCTTTAGCTTAGCTATGGTTGTAGACCTGACAAGGATTTCCTCACCCATTGCTGAATTTTCATTGATTCGGCTACAATTATTAGTAACATGTGGAGCCGAATCATGAGTTTTAGTACTCGAATGCCTTGCTAAAATTTCACTAATTCGGCTTTGATCATGAGCAAAATACGAAGCCGAATTGTGGGCACTGATCTTTGCATATAGTGCTGAATTTCCATTGATTCGGCTATGGTTACTAGTAACACGTGAAACCAAATCATGAGTATTAGCACCTAAACACCTTATTGAATTTTCATTAATTTGGCTCAAGTTGGAAGTAACATATGAAGCCAAATTATGAATATGAACATTTGTATAAGGTGTTGAATTTTGAGAGCAATTGGCTAAATAATTAGCATTGTCATAGCCAATTCTCTCTTTCATCGATAGGTCATGTGGTGGAACCACATATTGTGAACTTATAGCCGATGAACAAGGATTTACATGTTGCATGTTGCTAGTAGCATAAAAACTCAAAGAATTCATAGTTGACATCGACTCTTGACCATGATATCCATAATTATTATGTGTATGATGAGGAACATTATCAAAAGTATCAGCCGATGCAACATATCTAGTATCATTACAGCTAGCAACACCAACATGAGAGCTTATATGACTTGCAAAATAACCATTAGGATCATAAGATGCATTTGCAAGTTGTACCTCAGGGTAATTGTAGTAGTTTTGTGATGAACCACCTCGGTACTCCATGATTTAGAACTTGACCGCCTTGCTGAATTTTCCAATGTCAAGCGCAACACGTTGCAAAATTGCAAGCAAGATCACAAGGGGTCAAAACCAGATGCGATCGGCCTTTTGGGCTAGATGCAACGGTAATGGCAAGCTCAAGAAGATAGATCAGTGAGGAATAAGGCTAGGGCAAGAAGAATCGGCTACAAAGTAGAGCCGAAACAAATTCTTCCCCAGCGGAGTCGCCAAAAAGTGTGTTGACGTCGGATATGGTCTGAATCACACACCAGAAAGGGCATTGGACGCCCGGGCCGCCACAGACCGAAGAACGTAGCGAGCATATCACTCTTACGTGGTGAAGCATGGAGAGGTTTACAAGCAAACCACCAAAGGATAACCAACGTGCTTGCGTGACGAAGAACCGGCTAGTTTTCAGGCAAACTAGCAAAGGAACCGTCGAAGCTCTCGCCCGGGAGGGACCCCGTCAGGGCAAGGACGTCGCCAGGTTGCCCTAGGTCGGCCGGTGAGCCTAGGGCGCCATCCTTGGTCATGGATCAAGGGATGAATAGCATGGAGGTTGAATGAGAGGAGAAAAGGGGTAAAAGGAGTAGATAGATTGGTTTGTATGTCGATTGGATTGATGGTAACTCAATCGGCCATGATCCTCTCATATATATAGAGGGGGGTGGTCTTATCCCAGTAGGAAACCCCTCCAAGGCTTTTTTTCTAAGTTTCCCACGTCTAAAAACCGATTTAGAAACAAATCGGTTCGAGATCTAAAAGTCAGATTCGGAATAAACACCTACCGGTACTACCGGTCAGGCTCCACCGGTAGTACCGGTCAAGGACCAGTAGTACCGGTAGTTCATTTTCACGCAAAACTATGCCTTCCTTCGCCAGCCACCGGTAGTACCGGTCTCGGACCGGTAGTATCGGTAGTTCAAATCTGCGCAAAATCTTCTCGGACCGGTAGTACCGGTGATCTCGGACCGGTAGTACCGGTAGTTCATACATTTTCTCGGAGGCATAACTCTCTCATCCGGACTCCAAATTGGACATTCCATATATGTTTTTTGACCATCTCGACGAAAGGAACGCAATGGTGAAGTCCGTTACACATTTTAACAACTTCACAAAATGGACATTTTTGGTTGTCAACAACTATTTACATGAGGGTTATAAGGAATTCTATCAACAATGGTATGCTTTCCAAATCTCAGGATGATATTTTCATAAGGGGGGAGGGCTGTAACACCTCAGGTGTTTGTCTTCCATATTTGCATTTCATAAGCATGAGCATCATTCATCTCATTCATGTCTTTGTTTTGCTTGCAACATGAGTATGCTACATACTCTAATATGCTTGTTTCATAATTGATTTGCTTATGAAATGTGAGTGGTGCAACTTGTAGATGCAACATGGGTGTCTCATACTTGGAAACATGGCAATGTTGTTAGTATACCATGATAAGCTTAATTGTTGCAACAAGGGCTTGAAACATATGCAACATGATAGTGCAACATTTTGGTGGAAATAATTGTTTTGCTTGTTTCAACTTATGTGACACTTGGAATTGTGTGTAACCAAGGTTTAGAGTGGCTAATTATGTCCTATAACACCTTAATTACATTTAGGGTAATTAGTGGAACAATGTTCATATTGACCAAAATGACCAAAATGCCCTCCTTGGTGCTGTTGACCAACCTTTGAGCCCTAGAATGCTTTTGTTTGACTATTTAAAAAGTCCAGCTTAGAAATCTTGCATGGAGAAGCAACCTTAATCAAAGGTGTAGAGAATTTCATAAGGAACAAAAGTTCTAATATGGCCATCTCATGAAAATGACCAGAACATGCTCAAAAATGGCCCACAAGTTAGCTTGAGGGGCTGCCCAACACTTAGAAAATTTCTAAGTCTGAAATTTGGAATTTCAGTTTCAATGTACCCCACTTCGACGTCATGTAACTCATAAACCAGGCCGAACCAGTCCAAGCTCCAATTGACAAACTTGTAGTCCTCACATAGCTCTACAAAATTGATGTTATCATCTTTTGATGACTCGAGCTAGATTAGGAGATGTGGAGGCTTGAAAAGTCGCTGTCAGTCACCTTCGTTGACACCATTTCAGTTGATTGCCGACTTTCAGTGGCCGACCGGCCTCAGACCGTGGACGCGCGGTGGCGCCCATACGCCGGCCGCGGTCCCACCGGTCAGGCCGCGAGGTCCTCAAGGACGCCACGAAGCCGATGCTCGCCCCTCACTCGCGCCTCTGCCCCTCTTTCTCGCCCTCTCCGAGCCAGGGCGGAGCACCGAGGCGCCAATGCCGCCACGTGCTTCCTCGCGCTCGTGCGCCATCGTCATTGCGCCTTGGCCCAATTCCTTTCGTCAGCGGCACCCCAACACCTTCCTCTACCCCCTCCACTCCTTCCTTGGATCGTTTGAGCAAAGGTGAGGCCGCATTGGTCACTTCCACCACCACGGCCATGTGCGGGACCTCGTCGGAGCTCGAGCCCGCCGTGGTCAGAGTAGCTAGGACCCTTCCCAGTCTCCTCTTCTCCCTCCATTAGCTCCCGGGTTCCCTCGTGAAGCTCGTACCGAGCTTAGATGAGGCGCTGTGGCCTCGCCGCTGCCGGCGCACCGCCACCGGAACACCATCGTCCGCCTTGACCAGCCGCAAGTACTCTCCATCTACCTCTAGGGTCATCGTAGCCCCTCATTCGGTTCGGGATCACGCGGTGAGCATGACGGTGGTCTCGGTTTCGCCGGCCAACCCACCGGCGGCGAGCTCCACTGTCACCGTCGCCCCCCTGCTCCTTGTCTCGCTGACTAGGGGCCCGCTCTGTCAGTGGCCGTGTGCATGAGTGGGAGTCCGAAGCGGGCCGCGCGCTGTGGTGGGCCGCACTGACGATTGGGCCAGCCCAGTTGCAGTGGAGTTCGGCTTGATGTTGTTTTTCTTTATTTATTTCACAGTTTTGAATGTTGTTTGTGATTTTCATATCTAGGGTTTGGCTTATCTAAAAATTGTGATTCAAATTTTGTTGGACTCTGTATGAAGTGTAGTATTTATGAAAAATATCAAATGCACATGTGCTGTTTAGTTTCTAGAAGATTTAAGTAGGCCTTTGAAATGTGTTTTAAAATGAAGGCAAACTTGTTAAATAGATAACTTGAGTTGTATTGTTCCAAAAATTATGAAATTTGATGGGTATATTATTTCATGTATATACTAGATCTGGTAAAATGTTGGGTACTAATGCTTGAGTACTTTTCAAGTTATAATGTTGCATGTTATATTAGAAGATACTTGAATGAATTTTAATAATTTTTCTGTATGTGCAATGCTCATGAAATTTTATGGAGAGTGTCCTGGTACCCTAAGGTTGCTAAGAAAAATATGGTTTCTGTTGTTTGATACTTTTCAATGTGATTTATTAATTATGCAAAAATCAGCCTTTTGGCTTGTGAATTTTGTGTAGGGAGTTTCTTTCAATAAGTTTAGTTCAAATTTTTACAGTAGTCTCCTAGTAGGTCAGAGAGTCTCCTGTAATTTTTGTAGAATTGTCTGAGCAGCTTGCATATAACTTTAATTTCCCACTTAATTAATTAAGTAAATTAAGAAAGGGGTTAAAATAAATGACTTGGGTTAGCACACCTTACTTTCTGGTGGTTTTGGGTCATGTGTGAACTAGTAGTGTCATTAGTGTGGTCATAAGGGTAGTTTGACACATGAATAAATATTTAATTTTCACATTTCTAGGTTCTCTGGACAGCTGGTAGCATTTTTTGTTTTGGGCCTTGATAAAGTGTTTGCTGGGAAACTTGTGAATACCAAAGTGGTAGTAAACTTGTTAAACTAGTTTGTGTCAAAATTTGGTGGCATTTGGCCCCGTAGTTTAGGAGTTGTGGCTGTTTAAAGTGGCTGTCCAGGAATGGTTGCTCTCTGTTTGAAGAGGACAGATTTCTGGAATTTTAGAATTTCGACTAGGTAAACTTTGGAATTAAGTGTTGAGGTCTGAAAGTGAATTGTAGAGCATTTTATAAGCTTTCCAGATTGTCTTGTATCATGCCATTTGGATTTTTTTTTTAATCTAAAGTTGTGATGGAAATACTTAGCTGTTGTCCAGAATGTGTTGTTGTGCTATTTTGTGCTTGGGTTGGTGGTAACCTTAAGTAATATTGTTCTTGTTGATTGTTAAGTGTTAGGACCTTAACTGAGGAGGAACACTTATACATTAGGTTGTGCAGATTAGGTAAGTACTTCTCTACCGGAGAAGAGATTTGCACTTATTGTGAAGTAATTTGAATAAAGCACTAGGATTGCTGTAGTGCATTTCATTCCGAGCATGCTGCATTCCTTCTTATGCATCCATGAGATTTATTGTGCATTCATGCAATAGGTGTACTGGAGGGAGTGACACTCCTAGAGTTTGAGGGAGCAATTCCGAAGGAGGTTCACGAGCAGCCGGGAGAACCCGAAGAGGTAGCCAACGAAGGAAACACCATTGACGACCTACCGGAGTGCCCGGACCATCGTCCTTCCTCGTTCTTTAAAGGCAAGCCCCGGTGCATGCAGATCCAATCTTTATATATATCAATCTTGAGTACTTTTACTTGTTTACTACATTAAGTTGTAGGAGTTGAGTGAAAACACTTGTTGCATTATAACCATCCTTGTCCAGATATCGCAGCTGAATCCTAAATTAAGTTTAGGCACGTGTCAATGCTTAGCCCTGCTTAGTGCGGTAGAAGTTGGGTGATTTCCGGTCATCCGCGAGATGTAGGAAATGGGTCACGAGTGGCTATGTTGGCTATCGGGGTTAGAACCATGCCTTAAAATGAAATTGAGACCGGGCGGGAGTTCGATAGTGCAGCCGCAAGACACTTCACGTCTTGGGTGAGAAGCTATGCCCGCCTGAGTCGTTTAAGGACCGATTCGCTGTACGTCCTTGAGTCATGTTGAATGCAGTCTAACACTTAGTTGGCCGGATAAGTCGTTCCGACCGCGAATCCGAGTAATACAGTTTAGGCCGGGAATCGAAGGGTAGGTCGCATCTTGGAGGTAGTAAGGATGTGCTTGGGGACATTGGCATGAGACCAAGGGGGGTTAGAGTCCCTAGCACCTGGCAGAGTGTCGCCCTTGGGGATACGGCATCAGTCGAACCCACGACTCCTGAACTGTACCAAAGGTGACCTGAGCAGCCCTCGCTAGGCGTGACTCGGTGAGTGTTAGAAATACCCCTCCAGCTAGATAGGAATTCGATTCGAATCGCTGTCGCTCCCGGTTAGTGAGCAGCAGCAACGTATACCTCATTAAATTGAACAGATGATTAAGCGAATAATATAATGATGCTGCAATTTATACCTGCTATGGTTATTATTGTTTGATTATAATCAAGTGAATGTTTAGTACAGGTGCTCAGATAGATGACAGGTTAATGCTAAAAATAACTGCTAGTACAGGTTAAAAGAGTTTCAATTACTTATGCTTTTCCGCAAATGTGATGTCAGCCAGCTCCACTTAAGAAAGCCTTGCATGACCCTTGGTGTCTGTTATGTTCCGTTTTGACGAGTAAGTCTAGTTGAGTACATTCCAGTACTCAGGGTTTATTCCCTCCTGTTGCAGATGACATGCTTTATCAGGGCTTCTGCAAGAACTGCCTCCACCCCGCGAGTGATGAGGACTAGATCACTCGGGCGTGATCGTCTGTTAGTTGACTTTCCTGAATGCTTTTTGGGATGTTGATCTGTAAGACTGGCAGTGGTATTTGAACTAAGTGTGCGTGTGTTATGCTTCCACTACTTTATAAACTCGGTTTATAATAATTTGCGACTCCGTGTGTTGTCAATGAATTTCCAAACTACTTGTGAAATGTAACGTGTGATGTGTTATGTTGAATAATGCGATCTTGGTTGTAAACGAGCTGGTTTGAAATCCTTCGTGGTTTCGATTGACTACCGGGATTATATGGGCTCAAGTTCAAAAATTTGAGCATTTCGGCGCTTGTTTTTGTACTTGTGCTCTTATAATTTGGTCGGTTCTGTTACACAGGCCCTCATCGTCGACAGGCGGGACCACCTCGACCTCGAACAGCTTCGCGAGACGACCCCCGGGCTCTTCCGCAGCCTCGATCAATTCCAGGCAGGCTACCTCGTTCTCCTCGTCAGTCCTGTCTAGATCTAAGATGAAGCCATTAGCAATGAGGCCCATGTCATACTCGAACCCAGACTGGATGACCGCCCTGGCCCTCTTCACGCCATGATGCAGCCCGCCTCGAATCTTCTCGCGGACAAGGCAACCTAGCGCCATCATCTGGTGAACAAACGAGTTCCCTGGCGCATCATCCTTGGTATTGGCATCAGGCTTGACCCCCAGGCCGTCGCACACCGAGGTGATCGCATCCTGGAGCAATTGAGTCCACCCAGCCTCAGCCTCGAAGAGATACTAAAACAAGGTAGTCGTCGCCTGGGCCGCATGTTGCTGCTTTTCCAGCTCTGAAATACAAACACCAAGTTAGCAAAGACTCGGGACCCCGAGGCCAAGGTCAAAACTTGACAAAGGTTTACCCTCAGCATGGGTCTACCAACCCATGATCTCATCGCGCAACTCCTCGCGCGCTTTCTCCGCCGCCTGAAGAGCCTCGTCCTTGTCGCGGACCGTCGCCCTCAATGTCTCGATCTCCCGACCGGTGCCCAAGAGAGCCTCGTCCCTCTCTCAGACGGTCCCCTTCAACATCGCGACCTCATTCTCCAGGGTCCCGACGTGAGCGGACACCATCCCGATCTGGACGTTAAGGGCGTCACGCTGACCGCTGACTAGAGCGACATCCTCCTCGAGCTCCTTCACGCGCGCTAAAAGCAGCGCGAGGTCCTCACGGGCCTTGGCCGCCTCTTCCCGAGCCTTGGCCGCATCTTCACGCGCCTTGGCCTTGGCCTCCCGAGCCTACGTCGCCTCCTCCCTAACCACTGCATGGACGACGTGAAGCTCGTCTACTTCAGCGCTCTTCTTGGATAGCCGCTTATTGACTTCCTCGACCAGAGCCCGTTGACGAGTAAGCGCTGCCCATACGCCGCTTTCATGACGAATGAAGAGCAACTTGCGGCGAGATCGCTCCTTGAGTTCCTGACCATAGTTAAGCTTAAGATCAGAACCAACGAGAAAAGGGGGATATACGCCAGAAAAAACAAACAGACATGGCTCACCTCAAACGCCTCTGACATCCGCCGCACCAGGGTGTCTGCAACCATCCGCAGGGACTGCACGGAGTGCTTACGGAGTCCCTCGACGTACTCCTAGTGCTGCACTTCGTCCTTGTCGTCAAGGGCGAAGAAGGGCTCGGCGTCGGGGTTAGCCGCGTCCCTAAACTCAAGGGTCGACCGACCCCAGCACAGGAGCTCCTCCTCCGCTCGTGCAAGCACCAGCCCCACGAAATCAGGCCACCTGGCGGACGCCTCGGCCATGTCATCCTCCGACGTTACGGAAGTCCCAGGCCGATCCAGGGCATCGACCATCTCAATGTCCGCCTTCTGCTTCCCCTTGTCAAAAGGAGGGTCGTCGACAGTGAGATCGATCACAGCCGGAGTCGACCCTTGGGGTGGGATTGGCCTCTCGTCTGTCGGCGCCACCACCTGCACGTTGGGCGGTGGCATGGCCACCCCCCGTTCCGCCTCAGTCTCCTGCTCCTCTGGCTGGTCCTGCTGCGGCTACGGCCGTGGCTCCTCCTGCTCTGGTTGCAGCTCTGGCTGCTCTGCCTCTCTCCCCGCATCTGGCGGGCCCTCCACCACCTCTTTTGTCTTTTCAACATCTGCCCGTCCCGCATCGCGGACAGATGTTTCGGCCTTACCGGCCTCGACGGTCACCAGGGTCCTCGTGGTCAACCCCGGCTCTGGCCCACCAACACCAGGCACGTCGAGCCTAGCACTGCCAGGGGCTGCCTCGACCGGCTCCGGCTCCCGCACGGCGTCACCGACTCTGGCGACCTCCTGAGTGCTTGCACCCGCCTTGGTAGCGGCCTCCTTCGTCTTAAGCTGCTCCGTGGCAGCCTAGTACTTTGCGACCCAGGCGACGTCATCTGTGGGCATCCGCATTATCAGGGCGGCACCAGACTTGAGTGCCTTGATGGGAGTCATGGCCGTGAGCTCCACCTTGCGCTTATGGCTGAGTAGTAAACAACCACGTCAGAAAAAAAAGCAAGATAACCTTGTCGGAAAGGCGAGGCAAGACACTTACCCAGACAGGGGAATCATGGGCTTCGTCTCTGGCTTCCCCGAGCCACTCGACGGCTTCTGTGATGGCCCCTCCGTCGAGCCTCCAGTCGGCCTGGTGCTCCTTGGAGCCTGGGCTGACGAGGCGCTTGAGGTCCGTTGTGCCGATGAGGCTATCTAGCCTCGGGTCCTCACACCTGACGACGGCGCCCTGGCCTCAGACGTCGACGTTGTTGTTCCGCCCGACAATGAAGTCTGGGGCGAGCGGACTCGCGGGTGCGACGCCACCGACGTTCCCTGAGGGACCCTAGGCGTGGCAGAGCCCCTCTCCGAAGGTCCCTCACGGGCTCTTCCTTCTGCTGGCTCTCCCTCCCCCTCGACGGGCGCCGAGACTGCCCTCGACGCCTGGGAGGTCAGCCCTCCACTAATAGGCTCCAGCAGGGGCCGCACGTCGGGGAGGTGGCCAGAAAAGTCACGGCATCGTACCATGACCCGGCGTCGGTGTCGTCGCTATCCTCGTCCTCATCCTCCCCCGAGGCCATCTCAGAGGGGATTCCTCAATGGGGAGACCCTTGAGACTCTGCTGGCGGCGGCGCTTATTCAACGCCTCACGCTCGAGGGCCTTTCTGATCTGACGCTTCTTTGCGGCGTCTTTCTCTTCCTTCTTTTGAGCCGCTGAGATGCGTCTTGCCTCTCGAGCAGCGTGATCCTCCGGAACCGGCGGCCACGAGTCCTTGACCGCTGACAGATCCTACATGGAAACCTCGACGGACTAAATCGAGAGAACCAGGAAGCGAAAGGACTTGAGGCTGGCGGAACAACGCTTACCAGAGGCTCGAAACCCTGGTTGGGTCGCATCGGGACCCTGTCGATGTCCTCCTACTTGAAGCTGCCCACCATCCACCGCGCGCGCTGGGCAACCTCGTCGAGGGGGAGGGTCTCGTGCAACATCCGACTCCCCTCCAACGAGACGTCCGGCGTCATCTCGTCGATCTGGAGTCAGCGCTGCATCAGCGGCAGCACTCTTCGACGGTGGAACGCGGCGGCCACCATCCCCGCGGTCAATCCGTGCTGTTGAAGTCTTCTTAGCGCGTCGAGGAGCGGCTGCAGCTTTGGCTTCTCTTCCTCGACGACGCCATATGACCAATTGTCCTTGCGTGACATCAGGACCCAGCTGGAGAACTTCGGCAAGCGGTCGTCGTCGTTGCGCAGATAGAACCACCCGTCATGCCATCCGCTGTTCGACGAGATGAGCTACGCCGGGATGTAGAGCTCGCCTCGACTCGCCCGGACTTCAAGGGTGCAGCTCCCAGCGTGCACTGCGCGCCGCACTCCCCGCTCACCCGCCTTCTTAGCGAAATGCTCTGCCTTGAAAAGGTGGAGCCACAGGTTCCAGTGGGGCTCCATCCCCAAGTACCCCTCGCAGACCGCCGCATAGATGGTGGCCTGTGAGATGGAGTTGGGGGCGAGATGATGGAGCTCCACCTTGTAGTAGTGAAGGAGCGCCCACATGAACCGGCTCGGCGGCATCCCGAGCCCCCTCTCGTGGAAAGCGACAAAGCTCACCACATACCCCTCCGGGGGTGCCGGCTCCCGGTGGTCGGACGGGGGCACCCTCCACTCCGGCTGCCTCCGGCTCGCCCTCGGTCACAGAAGACCATCGCGAACTAACTCCTCCGGCTTCCTCTCCATCATCGAAGAACGGACCAACGCGTTTGCGGGAAGAACCTGGCTCTTTCCCGCCGTAGGGGTCGAGATCAGCTTGCGGCAGCGACAGGGGAAGAGATGACGGCGGCAGTGGAGAACAGCTGATGAACGCGAAGAGAGAAAGGGGCAATCGCAAAAGGCCTGTGGGGGGCATGCGGAACCCTGGGCTCTGTACTTATACCTCGGCGAAAGACCAACGGGTAGATCCGACGAAAAGGTAGGAACAGTTCCCACATTTAATGTCCTTACCTAACCGCTCCCTCGAAACCCGTGGGTAAGGGCACGACGCCACCCACTACCGCGCCGCTCTCGCTTCTGCTCCCAAAAAGACGCACCCCAACGGGCCAGAAGGGGATCCGTAGACGGACATGTCCAGACGAATGGATAACGGGCTCAGAGCCCACTACGAACCTCGAGGGATCGAAAGCTAGCCCTCGACCGGGGTTCGACAGCTGCCCTCGAGTAACAGAGTCAGGGACAACTGGAGACATGTCCATACAAGGCCAGGGCTCGAGCCACTCTCTCGAGATGCCCGAGACGTATTCGAGGCTAGAAGAGAGGTCGACAGTGGAATCCCCTCGGAGGGAGGCATCGAGCCCTCGGATCCTACCGCATGGAACCGAGATCCACACGACTACTCTTTGGCATCTTTGGAGAGCGCCTCCGTGGCCGCTAGCTGACCCCTATCGAATGGGGCACGGGCTCCCACTCGAATTCCCCGCTAACAGCTCACCGGAGATCGTCGAAACTCGCCCGTCGAGGGTAGTACGACGTTCCCCACCCCTCCTCCTTTCCTAAAAGGTGCGTGAGGGTCGTACGATAAATACGGGCAAGACCCTGATCGACCTCGTGCGCATGAGGCTCGGGGCTCGACCGTAAAAAGCTAACCCCAAACGAAAGGGGACCAAGCACGCCACGGGGGCTCAAACGTGGGAGCACTCCTCGATATAATGCACTAAAGACCTCGGAGGAGTCAAAATACTCCACCGAGGCCTCGGGGGCTACACCCGGCGGGTGCGCTCGCACGCACCCACCGGAAGAGCTACGACGCTACGACTCCAGTTCATGACTCACTGAGCCTCTACAAGAGTGACCACACTCACACAAAGGCTCGGGGGCTACTGTCGGGTACCTAAACAAGGGGTACCCACACTCAACGACTAAAAAAGACAAACCCCTAAGAAAACCACGCCAAAGGCTCCGCCCACGAAGGCAGAACGAGCCAAAACCACGCACGAAACGCCTCGACCACGTTCCGACTCGTACGAGGCTTGCTCGACGGGACGCCTCGACCACAGGGAAATCTCCGACTCGTACGACCCAGGGTCGAGCCGGTCGACCCGCCTCACCCACCAACTCTCAGACAAAAGTCAAAGCATTTAATACAACCGCCAACCACTTCCTACCCCCATGGCTACAGCGGCGCCAGCATGGAAGCAATACTAGTGTCAAATCCCACTTTTTACTACACATCCCGGGATAGGCGGTGAAAACCTGTCACTGCACACGCCATGCCGGGCACTGTTCCGCCACTGATCCCCCTCGAGGCAAAACACGACGAGTGTCGTACCCCGAAATTCCCGGGGCTCGGCCTTATCCATTCCCCATTGACCCACCTCAACCCGGCCTCGACCAACCGCCGGTCAACAAAGAAGCAAGGCCCGCACGCCACAAGACCCGGGGTCTTTTCACCATCCCATCATTTACGTCCCATTGTGTCCAGGGATGGCCGGCCATTCCCAGAGCACGTCGCTACAGCAGCTTCTACAACGCTCGACAAAACTTCACTTCTAAGGCACCCCCGGCGTCTCTGCCTTCTCTGGACCCTATAAAATGGAAGGCAGGGGACTCTACGAAGGGGAGGAGAAGAAAAGAAGCAAGTCATCACCCCACCACAGAAGATCAACATCTCAAGCAATATCCCTTGTACTCTCTCTTTGAGACTTGGGATTGGCTTCCTCTCTCACAGGTTGTAACCCCTACGCAAGCACTTAGGTGCAAGCAAATACAATACTTCCCCCCTCCCCCGCTGGACGTAAGGCCTTATTTCGTCCGAACTAGGATAAACTCTCTGTATATTCTCTTTGCATCACCATCCAGATTAGGAACATATAGCACAAATTCACTCGTTGGCTTAGGACCCTCACGGGCCCGAACACCGACAATTGTAAAACACAAAAATACTTACTTGTAATATATCATATGGATCCAAATCCAAATTCAAATCCGAATAGAAAAGGATATAAGAATAGAAATGATCCTAATTTTATTTTAGCCTTTTTTTGTCCACCTCCTCCTAACTATAACTCTTTAAAACGTAGATATGTGTCTCTACTCGTCTCTACAACCCTCCTATTTTATAGAACACCTTCTATTTTATACAACATATTGGACACAAGTACAATTAGAAATCGTATTCTAATTCAAATAAAATAGATATCTCGAGTAAATTGAATAGAGATCCTAATCCAGATCTAGATCTAAACAGAAAAGGATAAAGCCAGAGAAACACGCAAAGGATGAAAAAGGAAACACTCAACCAATGAAGAAAATAAAACGGAACAGAAGGAAACACCAACAAGGAAAAAAAAAGAAAACAAAACAGACGAAGGAAAAAAGGAAACATGACGGATGACGGAGGCATTGGGGACGGGCTGCTCGTGACCCACCCATGCATTGCGGTCTCCGAGGATGAGCCGAGCGTTTTCCTTCTTTTCCCATTCGTTTTTCTGTTTTTGTTTTCCTATTTTTTGCGTTCTCTTTTTCTTGCGTTGTTTTTTCTGTTTCTTTTTTCCTTTTTATCCACATTGTGTATCTTTTCTTTTTTTCTATTTCTGTTTTCCTTTTTTTTGTTCTTTCTCTTTTTCTCCACGTTGTGTATCTTTTCTTTTTTTTCTGGTTTGTTTCATGTTCTGTTTTTTGTTCGATTTTCCAATACTTTTCGTTCTAACTTTTGCTACTTTTCCTATAAAGATTAGAAAACAATAAATATAGCACGACTTATAAGTCAAGGTCAATTCATGATCTAATATATTTTGGAATCGAACTCCGTATCACGCTAGACAAGAGTTATTCTAACTCGTATAAACACGAGTTATATATGTAAGTCCGGATTGAAGAAAATATAAGTCCAGACAAAAGAAACTCTTCATTGTCTGGTTGTTAGACTGAGATGGAAAAAAATGGATGGACTAAAAAAAATAGCCTGAAATTTTGCATTATTATTATTATTATTATTATTATTATTATTATTATTATTATTATTATTATTATTAGGTATAGATATAGATTATTACCCAAAATATTAAAACCCCAGCCTTTGAAAAAACAAAGACCTTAAGCTTGGATTGGGTTCTATCAAAAGTTGTCTTAGCTCTGACAGGCTTATCCCAAATTAATTTGACGTATTTAAAGAATTCAGGATCCTTAATCCAGAATAGCTCAAATCTAAATTCTAGATACTTTTGTTGTTGCACTGTCCTAATGTCGGTAATAGGATTGTGAGCAGATACCTCCTAACAGTCTTGATAGCTCTCGCAGGACACTGATCCTTCCATTCCCCGGTTCAACTCTATCCAACTATTCAAGAGTGGTAGGACAAGTTTGATTATATTCCATATATACTTACCATCATTGGTGAGAATCTTTAGTCCTGTTCGGCTGTGCTGATAAGTCGGCTGAAAAATAATGTTGGCTGATTTGTTGTGAAAGAAAAATACTATTTCGACTAAAAAACAAACTGAAAAGTATGAATTGTCTTTATCTCTTCTCTACCCCAATATAAAAAGTAACTGTTATAAACTTTGTTAAAATTACTCCAACAAATATCTCCAGCAATCTCTTAAATGCACCAAACAAGGTACACCCAAAATCAACCTTTTAAACGAACGACGAGATTGCACCCTAACCTCTCCCTTCTCTTGCTCACTCGAGTCCAGCCATCCACGTCAAACCTCGTCACTCATCCCATCCGGCGCTCACACTGGCGCGACTCTCCCTCTCCTCCGACGCCCCTCACCCACGCGCGGGAATCGCGGACTTCTCTTCCCACGCGCGACTCCGACTCCTCCCTCCTCTCCCCTCTTCCCCACGCGTCGCGCGCCCCGCTCCTGCCCCGCATGCCTCCCCGGCCATCCCTCGCCGCCGCGCACGACGAGCTCTCCAGCTCCGGCGGCCTCCGATTGGCCAGAGTCGCAGACGCTCCTCCCCCGGCGCTCCGAGGACCAGCTGCGGCGGCTCCGCGCGCGCCGCCACGAGGACGACGGCGCCAACGCCCGGGGGCCACCACGCCGCCGCGATCTTCACGGGCCATCGCGCCGCCGCCGCCGGGGACAAGGCCGCCTCCCTCCGCGCGCGCCTCGCAGACGCCGAGGCCGACGCCGCCGAGTTACGCGCCCGCGCAGAGCGACTCGAGCGCGAGGCCACCGACCAGGACAAGCTGCTCACCGCGCTCCTTGCGGCTATCTCGTTTGCAGGGGACTCCGGCGCCGGTGGTGGGGCCCTGCTCCGCGCCTGCGATGGGGAGGAGGAGGAGGAGCGGGCGCGCCACGACGCGTGTGGGGATCAGGAGCAGGACGCTCGTGGGGAGCAGTTGGACCACGCCGCTGACACCACCGACGCCGAGGCGCTCGCCACCGCGCTCTATGCTCAGCAGCGCCAGAAGCACGACGACGACTTCTACACGGCTACCTGCAGCTCCTCCACCTGTGACTGCCACGATCATTCATCCCAGGTGCCCTCTCTGTTTTTCCGATGGTGAATCCCTAAATCCCTAGATGCTGGGGGTTTTTTTTTTCTGCATCTGAAAATGAACGTAAAACATGCTGAGCAGTAACAGTGAGCAGCCTCCAAATAGTTTACCGCCTGGTTTGTTGTTTCAACAAGCTGATTTTGTTGCCATCATACATAAACTGGTATCGAACTTCTTGACATTGAAATGAAATGTGTTGATGTTCCATTGCAACTGTAAACGATGCCATGTTTATGCATTGTGCAGTTGCACTTTGGCCCCAAAGCAATAGATAGATCAAGACAGTTGCATCCAAGTATTGTACTGCTGGTCTCTGGCCACAGTACAACTATGGGGGCTAGCCATCATGCTGCAGACCAACCAAATTCAACATAAATAAGGTGCAAGCTTCTCAAACTTTTTCAGAATGAGATGTCTGAACCACTGCAAGTATGTCATCTCAGTGTGATTAATTTTGCTATGTTGCAGATCTTAATGTTGGTGCCATGTTGTTGCTGTCATTGAGTATGCATTTGGGCCAATATTGTTGCTGTCATTGAGTATGCATTTGGGGGCAATGCCATCACTTGTCTGTAAGAACGGCTCAGTTCAAGAACTCAGGCTCTGTTTCCACAAGGATTATCAGGTAGGTAGTTTCTATCAGTCATGTCAGTTTCTGAATATCTGAATAAGTCAAATAAAGCAGGAAACTAAACTTATACCGCAGCTCGTCTAAAAAACAAAACTTATGCTGCTATATAGGATGAGTATAATAAGAGCTCAGCTTTTGATTAGGAGTGGAGTAAGGCTCTAATTTCTGGAATAGCTAAGAAAGGACCATCTGAACTAAGAGAAACCTATACTAGACATAACTGTCGAGGTAGAAACATGATTGCTCTGAGCCCTGTAACATGGTTGACTTGCATCTCATAGCAGCCTCGTGATTGCACGCTTGAGGCTGGCACTGCACCGAACAGCAGAATCTACTGCCCTCGCTATGTCACGTTCCCGTCGTATAAACCATCTGGTGAGTGGCCCTTCTATCTTCTACTGTCATTGTGTGAATGAAATCAGTGCAGGATGCACATGGGAAGAGAATTCCGATCCAGATTTGTCATGGCTTTGCTGCTGCACTACTCTGATCAGACACTGTGATTGCGAAAAGCTGAATATCCAAATGATCTGATGATTGACCTTGTTAGGTACTAGGCATGCTATGCTACTTGTACTATTCTGATACTTTTGTGATTAATCCATGTTCAAACATGCCTTTGTGCTACAAAAGTGTTGATCAAATGATGATTGATATTCTGAGGTCAACTACAATCTCCTACCCTGAATTGATTTGATCTTTTATAACAAAGCACAATTAGTTAAGTACTTCAAATTTGATAGAATTAACTTTGGACTTAATGTGGCCTGTAGTGTTAGCATAGGCAAATATACTATACTACAAAGTTGCTCTTGATTAATTTGCTTAGCTGCAAAATCAAAGTTTTTTTCTTCATCTTTAGACCATGCTTTAACCCTTCGTGAGCTCATACTCAGCTATAGTGCCATGCCTACAATTGTTTGTTAGGGATGCAGCAGCAACATTGTTTGTTAGGGAGCTCACCCCACTCCGGTCCACCAGTTGATTCCATGGCTATCAAGTGCCAATTGTAAGTGGTCTCACAGTTAAGTTCTCGAATCTCAAATCTCCCCCCCCCCCCCCCCCACCACTCCACCCTCACCCCCTGTTTTTTTTTTTGTCTCTACAGCCTGTGCATACATTAGTTGCCAGTACATGAAACCACACTACAATTAGTGACTCAAATTAAAATTTCCAAATGTGCTTCTTGTGGATATATATAGGTCCATGGTCACTTGTGCTGAAGTGTCAGCAACTCATTTAAGTTAGCAGAAAACTTGTCTTAAGATGTATTGTCAGGGGAAGCACATGCCTTCCAGAAGTTGCAATAATCAATTTCTCGATTTTTAATTCATGGACGATTTTATATCCAATCTTTATTATAGCTGAATTTTTCTGAGTGCATGAGTGCTTCTCTGTTCTCTCAGGTCTTATTCAATGATTTCTTAGTCACCATAAATTCAGGGCTTTGTGTTATATGGCAATAATTAGCCAGTACGATGACCCAGGAACATTTTGTTCCAATAAGCTCATCCCCTGTTCAGGAAGGTTTGCCCTAAACCACAATGTCTTCCTAGAAGTAGTTACTATGACCTAATTCATAGTTAAATACAGTTTGCAGAGTTTTAGTTATCTGTTTAGCTATTGGATTGAACTCTAATTACGCAAAGTTGTTTCAGGTTACATATTGGAATCAACTGAGCGCTAGATAGAGGCCAGAAACTGTTTTAAAGTACAAAAACTAATTTGTTTTTTGTTAAGTCACCAGATTATGCTTTCCATTTTTTTTTTTTTTGCAGCAGGTCTTCCATTTCTAAATTTCAGTCCTGAACCTTACCGGTTATATTGTTTGCAATTCTTCAGGCGGCATGTTGTACTGACATATTGGCTTTTTTTACTTTAGCTTTAATTTCAATTACTAATATTTGATATCTCTTCAAATTTCAGCGCCGACAGTAAGGAAACGGAAAGAGAAAAGGAGTAGATGAGTTGGTAGAATCGCTGAAAGTTGCTCTAAAAAAAGAACCACAAAAAGGATACATTGATTTTTTTAAGAGTAATACAAGCCGCCCAGGAAATGAACCAAGTACTTGATATATTGTGTAATTGCATCGAACAAGTATGCTTCTTTTCAGTTGTTGTATTTTGAGCTTGAGGACTATGGTGGATTTAGCCTTGCTTTATAGTATGCATGTGTGTAGCCAACTTATCATTTTTGTTAGTCCAAATGGAAAAAAGAAAACAAAGTTGTATTGGTTATTGGCTTATAACCTGCTATTCTTCCAAGCATATGGTGCCAAACATGTGAAAAAATATTTTCTTACCAAGTTTAGATCTTGCCTATTGGCGAACAAATATCTTGTTGATAGGTAAACAAATATTTTCTTACAAATATTTTTGTTATTTGATTTGTCCGTAGTGTTAGCACGGGCATTATACTAGTTTCTCTAAGTTCCTGAGTTTAGATAACAGAATTAAAGTGGTATGACTTCTTGTGAGCAGCTATCCCTTTATTTTTATCACTATCCACTAAATTCTTCAAGTACGAACATGGTCACACAGGGCATTGAGTTTCAGAGGAGGTAAAAACATTATACGATAGCTCCCCCAAAATACTTCATTCCAAATTATAAGTCATCCTAACTTTTTTTGGAGAATGAAAGCATTTCAAGTTTGACTAGATTTATAGAAAGAATCACAAAGATTTATGACATCATATAGGGGTACTATGAAAATATAATTAATGAAGAATCTAATGATACTTATTTGATATCATAAATTTTATTATATAAATTTGGTCAAACTTTATATGCTTTGACTCTCCAAGAAAGTTGAAATGACTTATAACTATGGATTGAGGGAGTACAAAATTATGTCACCTTCAAGTATTTCAATTGCAGATATTCAACAAAAATCTTTTACATGACTCTAAAATATCTTATCTTCATGTTCAATTTGCGGAATCCATTACCACAATAACTTCTCTAATGTGTACTAAACTTATGCTATCAAGAATTGGGAGGAGGAAAGGAAGGGCGATGGGAGGCACCTTATGGATTGCCTGGGTGACAATTCTGGTGGTTGGGGTCATTGTCGGTGCTTGCGGCTTCATGGACATTGGCTGTAGCATCCCTTCGAATGGAAACAAAAGAGAGACAGAGGCGGACAACAAATGAAACGCACCGTCCCCAACAATTGGCCTTTTATCATGACCCGATTATGACATGTTGCTTATCATACTCATCATGAGCATCAAATGCATTCTAATCTCAAATTAGAATTCAACTTGTGCAAAATCTAAACTAAAAACTGCTCATTGTTGGTTTTGACAGAGGGTTTGTTAGGTGCGATGGAGTGTCCGTCAGACCTGCTGCACAATTTGACAGAAATCAGTCTCTATCAGTGCACTTCGACTCGCAGCGGAGAGTCCGCCAGAGCTAGCGAAGTGTCCGCTAGCCCGGCCATCCCATGCAGCAGAGTTGAGGTGTCACTTTGTAAAGCCTTTGGACCCCACAGCCACCACAGCTGTCCAGCTCGTGGAAAGCCAAACCAGAGGCCACAGCCAGCCCATTCTCACACACCCTCTCTCTCACACCAAAGAAAGAAAGGAGGAGGAAAGGAGGGGAAAGGAGAAAGGGATTGGGGGTTGCTGTAGTGGCTCATCACCATGGAATTCACCTAGGAGCCAAGCACCACAAGAGGTAGGGGTTGGAAGAGGGAGGAGCCCTCTCACCCTCACCATTTGGAGCAAGGAGGAGAAGGAAACAAGGAGAGGAGAGCTTGAGTCACCAAGGGAAGATCCAACTTCTCCACCATCTTGACAAGCATTGCAAACTTCTTTTGCTACCCTTGGTACGGATCAAACCGAGCTAAACACCATTTATTTCCTCCTTCACATGAGCCTAAACCTAGAAATAGTTGATTTGTGACCTAGAGCGAGTTTGCACACGATGTAGCTAGAACCACCTAGCTAGATATGCTCTATAGAATGCTAGGAAGCTACCCTGAAGATGGATTACACATGCAAACACTCTAGGGTAAGTTTTAGATTTCGAGATGTATGAACACAGCGCTGCCAATCAGCTAACGGAGTGTCCGTCACATGCGGCGGAGTGTCCATCACTGCTGCAACTCGACTGTCAACACTTAAGTAGAGCACTAAGTAACTCCACAGAGTGTCTGTGAGAGGTCACAAAGTGTCCGCAGAATTATAAATTTAATCTGCAGAGAACCCGAGAGCAGTCAGTTCGTGGCATGTATTGGTGACAAGGCTCAAGAAGAGGTTGTTGTAGAGGAGCCACAAGAAGTCAAAGTCGTCAATGAGTCACCCGAAGTACCTCAAGGCAGGCCCCTATGCATCCCTATGCTTTGCTAAATGCATAATGAGCTATGGTTATCTATTGCTTTGATATGTTACAATATGACTAGTTCAACCATGAGTTTCCTAATTGAACTTTCATACCTTGACAATACCACACCACTTAAACGTTGATTGTATGTTTACAATAATTCATGCTTAGTTTGCTTAGATGCTAGAAGTCGAGTTAATGATGGCTTTCTCATTACTCACACAATGTAGGGCATGTTTGTTCACTAAAGCAACACACATAGATTATGATCTAAAACTTGACCAACGTTAATGAATGATGTTGAATGGTCGGCGAGGGGTTGGGTCATGGCAAGATGGGTGATGATCTTGAATGACAGCTCGCTAACCGATTAAGGACCATGCATCCGTGGTAGTAAGTCATGAACATAAAATGTACAAACTACTTATCACGAATAGGAGTGACAAGCCAAGTATCCAATTGCGACCGATTTATCTGCTAATTTGGCGTGAAGATGGCACTGGGGTAGATGGGATGCCATTACCTGGGAACATATCAACCCGTTCATGGACTCCCTTGGCCGGATTGGGAAAGGTTGAGACATGAAGGTATCCCTTATGTAAACGGGGCGATATCCCTTGTCTTTGGTGGAGTCAATGTGTACCCCTCTGCAGAGTTCCTTTTGAAAGCTACAAGTTCTGTACTTGTAGATACGGACTAGAGTTGGATTGGAACAAGGACTATGGAAGATCGAGAATCCAAATTGCAAATTGCTTAACTTATTTCCCTATGCTACGGACGCGATGCTAAGTCTATTGATCACATTTGTTATTTATGTATAAATGTTTTTATGCAAAACCAATTGTACTCCTTGCTACTATCCAAATTGCATACTCCTTGTTTATTATATTGGATAAGTCCTACAGAGAACAATTAAGTACTCACCCTGTGGTAATCTTGAGTTTTGTAGGTAACACTGCACTTGTGCATGGTTTCTTCTATGCTCCCAAGTCCCAAGAGGATCAGGAGTGGTAGAAAGGCCAAACCTCATAGATGTGTGGCCGTGCCACACCAACACATTGTTATCTTTTGAAAACTATGTTGAAAGACTTCCGCTTAGACTCTGATGGTAGTATGTGATGAATGGAACTAGATGGTGTGATGAACTAATTTTGTGAAACAACTTAGCTTGTAAACTTAAGTACTTGAACTTTTAATATGTTCTTATGTGGTTGTGATGTATTCTCTCTTTGGCTTGATCCTAGATGAAGGTTGGCATTTTATTAGTACATCATATGGGAGGTGTACCGGGATGACCGCTTAAGTGGGATGTCCAATTTAATAGTCAATGGAAGACTATCATCTTCGGTACTAATTTAAAAGGGTGTTGATCTTGACACCTTTCCTAGAAGGATGTACTTATAATGCATAGCCCGCACACCTTATAAACAAATAAGAAATGATTAGGACAGAAATAATACGTTAAATATTTTTTTTGCATTCCCTATATATTGTCATCGGCCTCTACCACAGCCCACCATAGGCCCTTCACACCACCCTACAATCCACTAACCAAGGAGACCGCTCACTGCTATCCACCACACCCAATCTTGCAGGGCTCTAGCAGCAAACCATTTATAGCCTCTTCCGACACCAACACAAACTACTTCATATCTCACCCCGCTCCACGCTGCCTCTTCAACTACCAATGAACTGGCCTCCCTGAATTTCACTTTATATGCAGTGCCTAACCACGAGAACCCCAGCCCTGACATGCTTAGATACGGAGGAGGACAGCCTACCTCATGAGATCCTGATGGTTTAGATCTAGAGTGCACAGATCGAAGGTGGGGGTTGTTCGGGGGGAGGGGAGGTGGAGCGAGGGAGTGAGAAAACCGTGTTGCAAGCTATTATTGATAGGGAACGAATATAAGGTTGAGCTGGTTGCTATGGGATTTGTTTTGTTCCTATCGACAGCCAGACAGGTGTGCAGGTGTGACAACTATCACATGCATATTTGGTTAGCCTTAACAAAAAGATCACAATATAAACGTATATAATTGGATGTTTAATTTGGCAATCAAGTTCATATCTTAAACAACATACTATAATTCACACATATATATATATATAATATAGGTTCACAATAATATTGTACCAAACAGCAATTTGCTTCTTACAATACAACCATCAATGCAACCAAGTAGATGTCATATATTTAGGTATGCATACCATCATGCCCCAGATTACTAATAAGACCAAACGACACATATACCACACATGCAACAATGATACGGTGCATATACTAGTACATGCATACAAACATAGCATATCGACTAGTTATTACAGAATTATATAAACCATGCATTGTTTCACAAAATGCAATGCAGATATAGATATAACATGCATATTTTGCGAATTCATGTCCTCGCCTCCACCCTCCATGTTTATTTCTTCAGTACTTGTATTTCCATGTGCAATCCATCTCTATGGTGGGGGTCACGGACCCTGGGCCGGTCACGGACATCATCGACGAGATCTCAGTGGCATTAGCCTGCTCATCCTTCTGCAACACCATTGAGGACGGCCTACTCTCAGGCACAACAACATCGAAGCCGCCAGCGCCAGCTGCTCCCATGCCCATCTGGCCTACCAGTTCCCCCATGCCCATCTGACCAGCGGCTTCCCCCATGCCCATCTGGTGGTAAAAGTTCATCAGTGGCGGCATGGCCATCGAATTGCCGAACAGGGCACTGTTGGTCTGGAGCCCACTAGCACCACCGATACCTGTGATAGGCGGCATCACTAGTGGCATCCCCATGCTAGTGTTGGGGTTGGGGTAGTAGGGGGGCACCGGGTCCATGGCAAAGTCCGGCAGGATGGGATATTGCATTGGCATGGGCACGGGTTGCGGTAGCTGTAGTGACATGGGGATGGGCACGGTCGGAATGTTGTTCTGAATTTGATCAATTTCAGCACCGGGCGTGGCCACTTGGTACACTGGTACAGTTGTCTTCCTTATCCCAGTGGCCTTGTGGAACACACGACAAACCACCCACTCATCCTACGCAAATTTCATTTGTAAACCAGAAGCAAAATTAGATTTGGGTAAGCAAATAAAGCAAGTAGCATATTGACATACATCATGCCAGTGTTGTTACCACTACCACGCACCTTGGAAGCTGAAGCTGAAGCTTTCATGGCCATGGCGGCATTGGCGGCTGAGCTAGATGCAAATGTGGGGCCAGGGAGCCTGCCACTACCTTCGAGCCTATACTCGTGCATCACCCAGTTTGTTTTGTTGCCCCTAGGAGCCCTGCCTTCATAGAAGACAAGCGTCTTCTTCATACCGACAAGCAGCACCACCCCTTCTCCATTGGCGGGCTTGTATATCTCCTTGTCCTTGCCGGTCGCCTTCCAATAACCAGCTTCTGTGGCCCTGTTCGCCCTTAGCCCCGTCGGGTACTTGCGGTCCTTCTGTGAGAAGAAGTACCACTCTTTCTCATTCATTTTTGCCTCCCCTACATCATGCGATCGAATTAAGCGCCATATATTAGACCACATCTTGATCACTAGCATAGCAGTATGCATCCACCGCATGGATCAAACAAGAGCAAGGTGTATATGTGTCTATAGTACAAATCGAGGCTGCTTGTTACATACTTGGGAGATCCCATGGCTCAGTCTTATTTAGGTCGACCTCCCCGATGGCGCAGATGAAGTCCCTGTTGCGCACCTTTTCCGTGAGGTAGTCATTGACAATCTCAAAGTCACTCGGATGGAAGCGAAACCCTGGAGGCAGGTCAAGGCCACCGGCACGGACAATGTTCATCTCTTCCGGCTGCAGCAGCTGCTGGTCCGCCATGGTTCTCTTGCTCCTTAACTGAGATTAGAACCAGAAAGTGCCAACAACCGTATCAAGCAGCAAGGAATAATTCGCATATAGTACTGAAAAACAATGAAGCATACATACATACATGCACAAACTCTTCTTGACGTGTCGGTAAGTCTAGGTCTCTCGCTCGCTCACCAAGACGAATGTAGGATGAGTTGTTCTGGTGCAGTGAGCCGGGCACTGCAACGTAGCTTAAATAGGCAGGAGGCGTGTTCACGAGAGCCGCTTTCCGCTGAAGCCTCCTACCCTCTGCCCAGCTCCCGTCTTTTCTGGTGGTGTCTGTTTCCACTGGACATTGGACTCTTGTTCTTTCCAACTGTGCCATGCTTGTCCTTGCGCACCCGGGCTCGCTTTCCCGCCGGGGCCTCGGCTGCTGCTGGCAACAGGTGCCCGGGTTTTCGAATGTCTCTACCTATGTGCAGCATGCAGCCTACCGTGACCTCCCTCCAGTTTGCCTGCCTTGGCCTGTGATTCCAGTGGATGTATGCGTCCGCACGCCACTCATGCATGCAGGCCTGCTCCAGCTATTGCCTCGTCTGCGTGAAGATGTAGAAGAGGGCTACGCGGTTGGTGATCGGATGCGTACAGATGCGCGTGCGTTAGTAGCCGAGGGATGCTGTGGCTATATGCTGCAAGCCCTTCGTGATGCAGGCTACAAAGAGACGGGCCAGGCAGGGTCCACATTGCCTCGCATGCTGTGTGGGGGCTGCTATAGCCATATGCATCCATTAGGGATGACCAGGCCAGTGACGGGTCATCGTGATCTAGTGTTGATAGTGTCGTGTTCTTTACTACTCGATTAGTTTTTGGTGCATGGAGAAACACGTGCATGCACGCGGTGTTGTGCCGATTCGGTGTAATATATGTGGCTGTGTATGTATGATGTGTCTATTTGTTGGACGACATGATGTGTACTGCATGTGCCCATTGTCATACAAAAACCGTGCATGTATCGACGTTCAACTGACAAGTGTGCATCTGAGCACGCTAGCCCTGGAAATCATGGTCAGTTAGCCTGTTACTGAGGCAACCAAGGGATAGGAAGCGGCGACCCCTTGATTTATGCATGCATGCAAGGGATATTTCCTTTTCAATTCCTTACTTTCAAAGGAATTAATTTAGTAAAGCTCTGTTCTGATCCATATCAATACATCATACATTTTGCATGCATACACATGAGTAGAGTCCATGCCTACATGCCATCCAGGCTAGGTGAAATGGCATGGCATGCTAGCGTTTTCTCTATAAAAGTGGCGACAATGTGCAATTGTCATGGTATGGTGTCATTTCGTCCAGGAGAGGCTCCTGGTGTGGTATATGTGAATATACATGCTTATCAATTGCTTAGCTTGAATTGGGCTAATCCTCTACAGTCATCTTATGGGCGTGCCCCAACCGAAAGGAATCAAACTAAGTATCTATCATCACTAGTTCACCACACAAGCCACGGCAACCACACTTTAGATATGGTATCAGGGGAATATACCCGACATCACTCTTTTTCTTGTTCTGACACACGTCTCATCGGTAGGGGTTTAATTTCATATTAGTATATAAACTATAAAAGTAACATATATTTGCCATCATAGGATAAATATTAATCATATGTCTCTAAACCCGACGATCTTGCCTATGGTTGCCTCTTGTCACACGGATTGTTTGTGGTAGCTAGTAGGTGGAGACAACCCTATCTAGTCTTTGTATTTTACCATGTGCATTGTTAGGCAAGTTCTTAAAAGTTAAGGCCACATAAATAGATAGACGCCTCGAGCAAGAGTTTTCTCCTCTTGTTGGTTCACCTATCACCCCGTGTACCGGTCGTTGTGTGGACTCAACATGTTTGCTACAATTGTGTGATTAAGATAGAACCATAGAAGTAGAGTTAGAATCATAGGAACCTTTACTCTCTTGTTGTCATCACACCTAGCTATACCTTACTAGTTATCTCTTGAGTTATCTTTATCTTGAGCTTGTTTCATCACCCTTCCTATCCAAATTCGATTACCCCTCCACACTAGAGAAAATTGGAATTTTGCCATCGTCAAACTTGGGCTTCGCATGTTTGCCATTATGCAAAAGAGATTCATCGGATTGCCATTATCAAACTCGGTGCACCCGCTGAAATGCCATTATGCTGATTTCTCTCCAATTTAATCATTATTTTTATTCCAACCAATCATTTATTCCCATTTTACCCCTGCCCCTAAACTCAACCTTATCCCTTTCATCATGTTCCTCTTCCTCACACGCACACATCCCAACGCAAATCGTGCCGTGTTGTCGCCCCCGACACCGGCTCTTCACGGTGGAGCGGGCCACATGCGCCGTGCTCTCGCTGTTGTCCGCCGATGCCGTCACGCCGTCCATGACGGAGGAGCAGGTCACGGAGCAGAATGCCTTAATCGTGGCGTGCCTCGCCTACTGCTTCCCCAGCGTGTCCTCACTCGTCGTCTACTATCGCGACCCCACCATGCTCGCCAGCCTCACCCCGCACTAGAGGTCCGGTGCGACCCCACCAGTGCCCGCCCGACCTCGACGCCGATGCTGCGGGCAGGGTGCAGTCATGCATGCTTGACGGCCCATGCGGCTGTGGGAGTAGAGTGGGGCAGGGCGCTCGTGGTGGCGCCCGCGCTGCCAGCGTCGAGGATGGCACGCGCGTCCGTGGTGTGGGGGGGTGCTCATGCTGCTAACGTCGGGGACGGCCCGCGCGTCCGCGTGGTGTGAAGGGGCGCTCGCGGCGGCGCACGCGCTGCCAGCGTCAGGGACAACCCACGCAGCCTCGGGTGGGGTGGGGTGCTCAGGGCATCTGGAATCGTCAGGCGCAGATGGAAGTCGCGGCCGGCGGCGAGGTCCACGCGAGCTCTAGTAGAGGGCAATGGGCTCCGATGAGGTTCCCCTGGCAGTGGCCGGTGGCGAGGCTCCGACATCGGGGCTAGAGCGGTCTCAGGGAGCCACGCGCGGCCAATGGCGAGAGATGTGTGTGTGCGGGAGCTAGAACGAAGGGATAACGTTTTTGAAAGCAGGGGTAAAACGGGAAGAGTTAAATACACTGGCGGCCCTTAAACTTGTGGCTCTGTGCCACTTAGGTCCACGAACTCTCAAACTCAAAATTTGTCTCCTTGAACTTGTTAATTCGTGCACCGCAGATCCATACCCCTTCATCTAGCTACTGACTAGGATAAAATTTTATAAAAAAAAACACCCTAGTATTGTCATCTCTCCTACCTTGAGCTGACATGGGCACGCACGAGCACGACGAGCTCATGGTCAAGGTCAAGAATGGCACCTACGCCAAGTTCATCCGCATGCAGGAGCAGGCGCACGAGGCGGTGCTCGTCAACGCCCGCCGCAGCAGCGCCAGGCCCTCCAGCGCCCGCAACTCTGTCATCTTGCTGCTGGACGAGGCCACCTGCACGCTCGACTTCGAGTTGGAGAAGCTCGTGCAGGAGGTGCCGGCCGGACCGCTTCGGTGATCGCGCACAGGCTTGTGGTCCTTGAGCCTCAGGTAGTTGCTGGCAAGCGCCTTGAACGCCTCAAAGTCGCAGAGCGTGAACTGGATGTGGACGTCCAGCCAGCCCAGGCGCAGCACTGCGGCGTCGCTGGCGTCCTTGCCCCCGCGCATGGTGAACACCATGACGCACTCCTCGCCACAGCATGACGCGTCGACGAGGACTAGTGAGCGCGGGTTGGTGTGCAGGAGCAGCGTGCGGAGGTCGTCGCCGGCGGCGTCGGTGCGGGACAGGTCAACGTCGTAGACGTCATAGCCCAGGAACCTTGCCATGGCCGCCGTGGACGTGAACTTGCTGGTGCCCGGCGGGCCGTGGAGGAGGTAGCTCCGGCGCCAGACGCGGCCGAAGCGGTGGTAGTAGACGCGGCCCTTGAGGAAGCCGACGCCCAGCGCGGCGTGCCCGTGGCCACGTCCACGCCGGCGTTGGCGAAGAGCCGCAGCTCATGGCGGCGCTACTCCATCTTGTCGGCCACGGACTCCACGTGTTATAGGTATGGCCGCAGCACGCGGGGCGGTCGTGGCGGCGCATGCGTAGCATCAAGCGCTCGCCGCGCTCTCCGCCGGCGCCGCCGCACCCGAGCTTGTCCACGCGAGGCGAGCGCCGAGGATGTTGCTCCCTCCGTCGCACGCGCTCGCGGCTTCAGTCATGGAGCGCCTCGGCTGAGCGGCTCCGGCGCATCTCTGGTGGCCTAAGCACCTCGCCGAGTTGAGCTGCTTGTGCTTCTGCTTGCACGCGGAGGAGTGGTGGAGCCAACCACCGGAGCAGTGGTGGAGCCCGACAATGTGGACGTGGCGCCGGTGCTGGAGCGTCCTAGGTTCACGCGCTGTGCCTCCGGCAGCGCCGCGTTCGCGTCCAGGATGTGTGCCCCCGCCGCAGGGATGTACTTGCCCGCGTAGCTCCACGTGAAGGGGTTGCGCGAGAGGGAGATGCCAGCAGGGTTCAGGGGCTGAGCTCGAAGAAGTTGCCCAGGATGCCGGAGCAGCTGGGCCCGCCCTGCAGCCAGAGGAGGAGCGGTATGGAGGCCGGCGGTGTGACCGGGTTCGTGGCCTGGCAGAAGGTGAAGAAGAGGTGTTTTTTATAAAATTAATCCTAGTCAGCAACTGTACCAGATTTTCTTTCCATGAGGAAGAAAATCTGGTGCAGCCCGGCTACCCTACACGGTGCAGACCGTACCATGATGGTAGCCACGTGTCCCATCACGTTGTGATGGCACCGATGCCCGCAATGTCCGGCTACATTTGGTTTTCAACATGGATCATCTAACCATCGGTGTTCAATTCCTAGACACGTGGCTACCATCGCAATATGGTTTGTACCATGCGTGATGCAGCCAGACTGTACCAGATTTTCTTTCCATGAAGGGGTACGGACCTACGGTGCACGACTTAACAAGTTCAGGGAGCCGGATTTCGAGCTTGAGAGCTTGTGGATCTAAGTGGCACAGAGCCATAAGTTTAAGAGCAGCCAGTGTATTTAATTAAACGGGAATAAAAGATTAGGTGGAATAAAAACTGATAAAATTGGATAGAAAAGAGGAGAATGAATTATGTGTCTAATTTGATAATGACATTCCAGCGAATCTCTTTTGCAGGATGACAAACGGGCGAAGCCCAGAATTGATAATGACAAAATTCCAATTACCTCAGGGGATGTTTGATTTGCTCTGTTAAAGTTTAATAGGTACTCCCTCCGCCCCAATGAATGTGCAATTCTCGCATTCCGAAAAATCAGCCATCGCAAATTTTGATTAAAATTATATAAAAAATTACTAACTCTTATGAGACAAAATAAGTACTGTTAGATTGGTTATGAGATATATTTTCATAATAAATTTATTTCGAGACATAAATGTTACTACTTTTTGCTATAAATTTGGTCAAAGTTGACACAGTTTGAACGGCACGTTTCCCATAATTGCACAATCAACCGGACGGAGGGAGTACTATAGCACTTTCGTCTTATTTGGCAATTAGTGTCCAATCATGAACTAATTAGGTTTAATAGATTCGTCTCGTAAATTACTCTTAATATGTGCCATTTGATATGACGTGTGTTAAAAAAAATAGAGGCAATCAAATGGGGTATCATATTATTCAGGTATATACAAAGCGACGCTTGGATCTATCAACTTGCTTAAATATGCGCTCGGATCCTATCAACTTTCTTGTATGCATCTACATATGTAAGCTCAGCTCAAAAACCATCTCGTGATTTTCATAGATCTTGCGGCAAGCTCCCGAGATTAACTTCTTCGGCTGGAGCACTTCCTCGTGAGTAGAGGGATCAGGCAGACGGCAACCATGGCGAGCGCGCCGGCGGAGTCCACAGCGTGGCCCAGATATGGCACCAGCGAGCGCTATGGCGGCCTCCCGCGGGCAAGTGGGCAACTGCGTCTGGCATCAGCACCGGCGAGCACGAGCAGTGGCAACCTTCATCTTCATGGCGTGGGCTGTGGGCAACGGCGCCGCAAACGGGCGGGGCGCCAGGTCGTGCATCCGCGACGACGTACGACGAGCAGAGCAATCCACGGCAAGCAGTGTGCACGGGCGGTGATGTTCGATTGAGCCCAAAAAAAAAATGACACTCCGCCTCCAACGCAAAAAAAAAAAAAGACCCCGTTTCTCCGTGCGATTCGAAATTGGAAGCTACTGGATGGATGACTCCATTTCCATTTCCCTGGATGCTTGGATAGAGCACATGAGAAACTGCCAACCTTATTTGTATTTTTTTTTCTCGCCTTCACCTTGTAATCTCTCTCAGGCATGGTTGACTACTTTTGTAAATTGTGCCCATTTTTAAGCCTTTCCCAAATTGTTCGGGAGGGAAAAGAAACAAGCGCAAACATTCGTGATGGACATCTGATTTCAGCGCCGAAATCAAAGATAACCTCGCCCTGAAGAGTTATGGTACAAACACATCAGCTGCAAGTTGAGTTTATGCTGCAAATTAAAATAACACTGATCTTATGCGCCATCTGAACCCGTTGGGTATAGAATAACGAAAACCCTCTAATATATGAAGTGTTAAGGACAGGGCAATATAAAAATGTAAAAAAATATATCTAAAGGGTCAGTTGCGTTGGATCATCTCGACATTTAAGGGGATCTATCTCGGTCAGTGACTGGTATATCAATATAGGATGCGGACACTGTCTGAGATAATCAACCATTTGAAAATTTATCACAACAGCTTGTCCTCCCTCTCGCCAAGTTTTACGAAGTCTCGAGACGAAGTGTTTTCAAAAAAAAAAAGTAAAGAGACTTCGTAGCAGAGCTACTCTGACTTTTTTTTTAAAAAAAAAGGGAATATATCAACTTCTACATCGACTAATGGATATGACTTAAATTTATAGCAAGAGGAAACAAGTGGTAGCAAAATTTTACAAAAAATAAATACAATATACTGTATATATAAGGGTTGTTTCTGTCATCTTTTCATGTTCCGCGAAACATAGAAAAACAAAGTTCAATGAGTCATTAGCATTATCACCTCAATCTAATAACAACATTTGACATTTCTGATTAACTAGGTAGCATGCCCGTGCGTTGTTACGGGATAGCTAACATTTTATAGTAAAAATACATGGATCGCACTATAAAATAACAACACTGTAAAAAAATAAATACCAATGTTAAAGTGATATTTAATCCAAAAGGCAAAGTTTATAAATTTAACACCGTCATGGAGTGTGTGATGTCACAAGCACACAAACTCTACTTTATAGATCTTTCAGTGATGCGGCTAAGATAATGTTTAATATCGACAGGAAGAAATATTCGATATCCATTTCTTTCGTGTGCCAATAAATCTACAAATAAGTTCCGCCGCATCTTCATACCATCCTGTACACAGGTTCAAGTATATATGTCAATATTAGTGCCTATCGCATGGCTAATATTGCGTCTCTTGAAAAATCTTTCACAAAAACTTAAAACAAAGTGTTATACTCACCGTACAAATATGTGTCGACAATCGTCTATTCCATGCAGATATATATTGTAGGATAAGATATCCACTTAAATGTATGTGGTAAGATTCACGATCAGCAATATATAGAAATAATTATATCGTAGATATTATTGTTGCAAGCGACGGTGACTCTGAGTTAGTTACTCATTTATGTCCACTAGTATGTCACTTACAGTTGCCACACCAATAAATACTTTTATTCTGCTAATAAGTAACCTGATAATTGTTGCAAGTCATTACTGTAAGTTGATTGCCTATGGAGCCGGTCACTATTTTCGTTCATTTCATTTGTTGTATTCCCATCTGCAAGTTCAAACATAGTTGATTGATATTAATTAATCCATACAATAAGCAAACTATGTCAACACGTTAATTGCAGTCGCCGCACCAATAAATACTTTTATTAGCAGAATAACTAACCTGAGAATTCATTGGCGCCATTAATGTTGGTTGAGTGTATAAGGAGTTTGTCACTATTTTCATCCATTCCATTTGTTGTATTCCCATCTGCAAGTTTGAACATAGTATAAATAAATTGTTATTAATTATAACACATATGGCTTTTAAAGTGACACTCAGCAACACCACCATACCTGTTGAATGAATAGCCACATTGTCATGGGAATCAACATGACCTTGGTTATTCATCTTATACCTCCCACGGCATTTCTTGTTTCTTTCACTCCTCTTTTCATCAGACATTGTTGCATACCGTTCTCTATCCCTCTGCCTCTTCCGCTCATTAGGTCGCATATGACTCTCTTCAATAAATTGTCGTGAGTTGCAAACATATGAACATAGAATATGTAGAGATATTTTAAAAGTTTATATACCTCCATGTGGTGTATTTGTAAGGTCCCCCAAAGGTACCCGATCACCGGTTGGTCTTGGCGTGTCCATAATACTACCTGTCATTTTTAGCAAGCATGTGAAATAATATGCCCAGTAAATCTCATTATTGCCAAAAAAAAGTTAAATAGGTCGATAATATGCTACCTGAACGAACTGAATAACACTACGAATAAAGTTGGAGTATGCACAATGGAAAAGATGGTTATGAATGGATCACCAAGACCAATAGGCCACATAGATTGCCATCAATGTATTCAAAGTGCACATATGAAAAATGAATCTTGATTTCAAACTGCATTCACAATTATCCTTGCAAGATAGCATGTTCACACTTTCACAGTACACGTCATGTATAAATTCAGAAAATGTGGAATGACACATCGCTAAGAAAAGCATATTATCAGTCTATGCATCCACCAATTTATTTACAATATATGTCAAGCACTCAAGAAGAATAGTAAAGTGCCTGCAACTGCAGGGCAAGCTACTAAAAAATTATCAGGACCTACCAAGTGATTACTGAAAGTTTCACTATGTTTTAGATTTTCTACCCTAGTCTCTCATTCAGGTAACATGATAATATCACAATAACATCATAGTTTTCTTTCCAATTGTGTATGGTCAAATGAAAAAATAAAACAGGCACGAAATCATGGTTGCCTCTCTGAGGAAGGATCTGCAAGCCTTTCATGTGATCAAGCATTCTCAGATCAATATGTTCTTAAAATAAATGCGTTAACCCATCATTCTGAAGCTTGAAATATATTAGGTCAACCATGCAGGTACTCAATTTACTAATAAGATAATGAAATTCAGGAAAGAACGGTTACTTTAGCACAAATACTGAGATTAACTAAACATCGACAAGAATTTAAATTACTATGAGACTACAAATGAATTGTATATTAACCTAACCATCGACAGGAATTTAAATTACTCTGAGATTAACCTAACCATCGTGTTTGTGTAAGCCAAATCACTGTATATTGATCAGTTGAGCATCCGAAGCTACCTGCAGCAATCAGTGCTCTTCTGAACCTTGCAATCTCTGTTCCTGTGCTGTTTACCTGAAATTTGAAGATACCCAGACTTGAAATTAGTAATAACTAGTCATACAATTAAATGATTTGAATATGAAAATCAACTATTATGAAAATCCAACTATCAAACCAATCCTGGTTACAATTGCCGGACCATGAACAGTATACATGAGTGAAAACAATATATTAATTAAGTATTACAATTTGCCGAACCATGAGCGGTAGGTGTTCACATGTGACTCTGTTCAGTGTGTGGTACACTGAACTTCAGCCTGTCTTGCCCAAGCATCTTCCTCTTATCACTCAAACTGTCAACTATATGCTATTCTCCCTCTTATCTCACTCCAACTGTCAACTATATGCTATTTGTTTAGTTCAGATGTAACAGTTGTGGCAATTTTTCCGACCACTTTCAGTTAACTCAATTAGAAAGTCGTGCCTTGCTTTCTGTAGGCAACACCTATGGTGTACTGATTTATTGATGCTATAACTTTCAATTTGTCAAGACTTTTCATATTGCTTCCTAAGCTTAGCTGAAATAGAAGAGCTGAATGATGGTCCTTATAAAAAGTCCAACTACTTTCTGTAGGTTGGCTATGATACAAAAATAAGTGATTGTTAGAGCTGCATATGTCACAAGGGCAACATCAACCCAAATGCAGGCAACAGTGGTATGCCTGATTGCTGACCACTTAAAAGTGGAAAAGTCACCTGCAAAGTCCGAAACTTCTGTAACTCAAAAGGAAACTGAACATGAGAAAACATCTTGTTTCTTTGACCAAAATATTGTTAACTAATCTGACAAAGGCTACGGCTACATAAATTAATTTGAACTCTATGCAAGCTTGAACTGAACAAACAATAAAATAAGATAACTAAAGACAAGCAAGAAATGATTATCTAAATAAAGTCACTGTAGCAGAA
This sequence comes from Saccharum spontaneum, assembly GCA_022457205.1. Lineage (NCBI taxonomy): Eukaryota > Viridiplantae > Streptophyta > Magnoliopsida > Poales > Poaceae > Saccharum > Saccharum spontaneum. The sequence continues at coordinate 22,188,942 of CM039612.1, read as the reverse complement.
GGTGAAAGTTCAGAATCTAAAGTCTAAAACGTGGAACTTACCTACTTACTTGATGATAAAGATGCAGTGCAAATTGAAATACAGAGCAAAGCTATGTGGAGAGAAAATTTTAGAGAAAACACAGCTGAAGACTGAACTGAATTTTAGTTTTTTTTTCCTAAGCCTCACCAAACTGTAAGAATTTGAACGATTTGTTGTTTCTTTACTGAACTGAAAAGATTCAGCCATACTGCACCTGAAGGAATCCCAAAGAATCCAAACTCTCAGAGACTACTGAAGTTGAAGGCCACTAGAGAGAAAACGAAAAACTTTACTGAAGAAAACAGTACAACCTGACAGAAGAAGAATTCCAATATTATAATTTCCAGTGCATGCTGCGTATACTTCTGTATATTATATTTCAGTGAAACATAGGATGAACAAGGCTTCACTTGTCCGTAGCTGTTGCCGGACAAATAACAGTGATGAGCTGAGGTTCTCGGACTGAAGGCACTCACTGTCGATTGAGCTAGTATCATGTAATGGTGAATGATCTGCGCCTCCACAAATAGCCAAAGCTAGTATCTAGTATCATGTAATCTCTAGTACCCGTGAATAATATGCATCTAGTATTCACTGATGATAAGAATAGTTACGGTGCTTTATGTAATCTCTGCTTTTTTCTGAAGATGCTATTGCAAATTTCAGTGACTAAAATAGAAACATTAATAAACAAACAGCCTAAATGAAGATTTTGAGACGTACTGCAGAGGACTCAGTGACTCACGTGTGCTGCTGCAGTTCTTCTCGTTGTTCGGCTTCGTTGGGCTCTGACTGCCCCCCAAGATGGCGATGAGCGAGGATCAGGGAGGCCGGGGGCGACCTTCGCCGATGTCGGACCCCAGCCGGAGGCCGCTGCTCACGATCTCTCTGCCTCTGACCTTGCACGCCGCCTGGGGCCTGGCGACTCCGATCTGCACAGAACACAGAAAATTTGATTTGGGAAACCCACTGGTAATTTAGGTTCGATCGTGAATTTGTGCTATGACTCACCATGGGGAGTGCATACGGGGAGCGAGGGCCATCAATGGGAGGAGGATCACTGGCACCGCAAGATCTACCGCCGAGTGATCTACCGCCGGTGGGGAACGCCCATCTACCACCAAGTGGAGAACGCGCTGCCTATCCGAGGGTTCCCTGCCATGGCCGATGGGGAGGTGGCGACGCCGCCAGTAACACAAGAGAAACTGGCGGGGTAGGGGAGGGCCGCTAGGCTGCCACAGCCGCCATCAGAGTCGTGGTGGGGGAGGGCTACTACTGTGGCTGCTGTCGGTGTCGAGGGGCGAGTGCGACGAAGGGCATGGCCGTAGTCGCAGGAGGATCGTGATTGGTGTTTCCTTTTCCTTGTGTGGTGATTGGTCTTTCCTTCTGGGATCTTTCCTTCTAGGGCGTCTCGCGGTCTTGCAGGGGGAAGTCACGGTCTCGCGGTCGCAGGAGGCGGAACGAAGGAGCGGAGCGATGGATCGTCACACCAAACCATAGTCTGTCTTTCTTTCTTTTTAGTTGTAATGTAGGAGAAGGAGAAGGAGATTAGTCTTCAACCAAGACGATGTACCTCCGAGTTAACTGCAGACAGAACTGACGAAATCTCTGCACATCTGCACATGCGTGGGTCTAGGCTTCCAGGCACGCAAGGCAAACAGCAGTGCAAATTGCTCTGCTAGAGCATGGTGCTACTTCAACAGATCAGGTTCAGCTAAGCCTGAATTATGATCCGACGAGGAATCTGCACTTGAAATCAGAACATCATGAGTGCATCAGCATGATTGAGAAATAAAAAGGTCATAGAAACAGCCAGGCTAGCTAAAAGGCTTGTCGACGCCTTTCCTGCCTTTCCTAGCAGCTGGAGAAGCTCAAAGAGATATCTAAAGTTTTTTTTTTGATGGGTAAAGAGATATCTAAAGTTGAATCTCCTCTTAGTCTTACCCATTTCTTCCCTACTCCATTCCCAATTTGTAATCTTGAGCCTTCGTTCTCTTCAGGTTCCAGACGTACTTATGTCTATACCTTTGAAATCCATACTATACATATATGCAATCATACAATACATGGCGATGACAAATGAATAAACAGAAGAACCAAGGTAAAGATCCTCAAAACAGTAGATATTTAGGAAGGAGTAAATGAGTCGTTCTTGATAACATTATGTGTGCTTAGAGGAAAAACTTTTCAGATCATAAAGGATCATTCATGGACGGTTTTGTAGTACATTATTATAATTTATAACTCCGAAGCACCAAAAAGGTATAAAAAGGACAGTTCTATCTAAAAGTCATGCAACTTATCCCATATTCACGATTTGGTGCAGACTGCAGCAACTCTGGTTTATCTCAATATGCTATCCTGGGCTACAGACCTATTATATGATGTGGTGAAGTTCGAACAGATAATAGCAGAAGCAATCTTTTTTATTGTTCACAATATTACAAGCAAACTAAGACTCCATGATTTAACCAGCAATTAAAATTTTAGAAACAAGGTAGATAATGCAAACGCTAAACCATTACACTGCACACTATACACACATAATACATGTAAAGATTTTCTAATAAGGCAAAATTACCGGGTTAGGAACACCACAGAAGTATTCTCAACCAAAGTTTCAGTTCAGAGTTCCTTTTAGCTGTTTCATCAAACTATACAACAAAGATATTAGCTAATGCTAGCCTCATATACTAATCTTTATATGGAAAGAATTCAATTCCAAAGGTTTATTCTCTTCCTACATTTCTCTTAATAGTAGAATTGTGGCTAAGTATAATACCAGAGCACACTGCTTTGATGAAAAAGGTACTCCTAGATAGCTTCTTGACTAAATGTAATTACAGAGGAAGTTAACTACAGATATGCAACAAGTATGCACTAAATGTTGCCAAGGGTAGTACCAATACATGCTAGAAAAGAAATGAAAATCATCTCCAAGATACTATTAAACCTTGATATAAACATTGATGTGCATATCATTATAATTAGTGCACACAACAATAATTAAAGAACTACCTGACAATGTGACAAAATTCCAGCCAGAATCGGAATGGGAGCCCCAAAAGTAATAAGCAACCCATATCAGTGCACATCATATTGAAGCATAACTTGTGTCACGTGCAGAAAATGACAAGGAGAATAAGTAGCTAGAACTATTTTCAGTATCCATAATCACAAGGTAAATTCTGCCTTTTTTGTTTTCCTATGATTATATAAGAAAAAAATATACTTACAATGCACTCAAGGCTACAGAATTGAACGAGCTATTGTGTATACTAGCATCTTGAAGTATGTTGATAGTAAATCCTACAAAGAATCACAACTAAGAGATAACAAACTCTTGCAGCATGACAGCAACCTAGCACACAAACCAGTAATCAAGGGCACTAAGCAGCCTAAAATGAGCAGACAACTAGAAAAGTTTATCACCTAAATATCTTGATATAAATGTACCTACTTAACTACATCATCTGCGATGCAATTTCCTGGACATAGTTTCTACGACTTTGTTCCATTGTTGCAATCTGACAGCATCAACAAGCCTTTTGCTGCCTCTATCTCTTCAGGAATCCACCCCTCTGTTGCATAGTTCAACAACGTTAGCACGGGCTTCCCATCAACACGGAAAGCCCCAACCTCGACCAGATCCCCCTGGCGCACGCCATTCTGTCTCAAGAAAGGTACCCATGCTTGCATAAGGCGGTATTGCCTGGCGCTATAGACATACTTGAACCTCATGTTGTAGGAATAACCATGTCGATCAATGGCCTCCAACTCTAGTCCCTTCTGACTGTCCCATTGATGCACAGATCTATGCTCATCTGTTGTAAGAATGCTGAACAACGGTGAATCAATGACCTCCCGAGGTGAGAATTGCACGCGGGACTGGCCCAAGCGGCAATCTGTGGCAGTTAGCGTCCTGGCAAGAATTGGTGTCACATCGGTCACGCCCAAGAATTGAAGGCCGTGGCTCAAGCTCATGAAAGGTCGCATTGGAGTATTACAACGACCAGAAGAATTGGCAGTCTCGCGACCATTTTCACCAGCAGCCTTTGCTTCTTGCACAGGGTTGCTCCTACTTGTCGGTTCCTGGATTTCTGTCGACTGAGCTGATGCCATTATTCTGTTGCTGCCCTCACAAACAGCCATGGTGGAAGGGCAAGGGCGGCTCCTCTTGATCAGCCAGCATTCCTCCTCAGCGCTATGGCGCTGATCACGATCCACATGTCGGCAAGACCGCAATGCAATTGTCGGGGCAGTAAACTCCCAATCTCCGTGCAGATCATCCAAGCCACAAACAGGGGCCGCGAACATGCAAGGCCGGAGCTTTTCTTCTTTCTTCTCATCCGGGGCCACACCAATGCACCCCCACGGAGCGTGGCCTTTCGGTTCTTGCACAATCGGGGACGACGTGGCAGCAGTTGCAGCAGCGGCAGCCCTCTTCGCCTGTGCAATTGGGGACGACGTGGCAGCAGCCGCAGTCCTCTTCACCTCAGCAATCGCATTGCCATGCTCACGAGCTGCAGCGATGGACGAGCGTTGCTTCTTGGAAGCCCAGATCATCTCGCCATTGAAGTCGCACCCACGTTTGTTATTCACCGGTTCTTGATCCTCAGAGGAGGAGGACATGCTAGGGCGGCCACGACAACCACCTCGTGTTCTTGGCGCGAAGCAGGCGCCATACGCTCGGAATTCCTGGGCTTTCCGTGATCTCTTGCATCCACAGCGTCGGATGCGCAGCCTGTCGCCAAGCGGTGGTTGAGCGACGCCAACAGCTTGAAGCAGGGGCCTCCCCCGCCGCCGGCGCGCGCGGCCGTTCCCATGGAGGTGTTGATCATCTAGATGGATTTATCGAGCAAAGAAGAAAGGGAGGGAGGAGCACACCAAGTGTTCGACGAGAAGAAGAAAGGGGGGCGGCGGCTAGTTGTTAGCGCGAGCAGGTAGGGAGGGCGACGCCGTAGTGGAAATGGTGAGGCCACAGCTTGCGGCCGCGGAGCTTTATGGGGCGGCAGGGTGGCGACATCACGGTAGGGGAGGGAAGAGCAGAGGAGAGGAGGTCGCGGCGGCGGCAGCAGGGAAAGGGTAGATGTAGATGGGAAGGGAGCGGCGTGGGCGTGGGTACCGGCCGGAAAACGGAAAAGTGAACGACGATCTGCTAGGTTCTCGGATTTAATACGTGTTTTCTAGTTTCTTGTTCACAATGGTCTTACAAATGTTTCCTGTTTTTTTAATGGTCTTTCTAAAGATAAAAAATATGTATTGGAATGATACCATATTTCAAATAAGAAAAGTCACTTATATAAATTTGACTAACAATTATTAAAATTATATATGTATAAGTTTAGAACATTGAACTTGTATCCATGGATTTGTATTGAAAATTTCTCTGAGAGAAATCATTGTTCATAATTTATTTTATTTGAGTTTTTCATGATCAAAATATGCTTATCATTCCTAAATGGATGAACTACCATGAGGTGATCTTCTCATCAATGCTACCTCGATTATATCTCATAGGAGTAAATAATAATACTTCTAGATTCAAAATTATAATTTTCTTTGCAAAAAAACATTTCCTATAGATCACAGGCAAGCAAGGGTTTTTTTTTGCACAAAATTAAAAGGAGTCATCTAAATACTTATCTTGGCGCGTGGAACTGCATGAGAGCTATGGCTCGTATGAGAGGAATATAACCTGTGGATATGGCATGTTCCATGTGATGTATCTTGTTAATTAAACTCGTCATCTTTAATGATGGTGTACAACGTGTGGTGTTAACTTAACTACCTTTCATGTCAACTACAATTTGTTTGAGCTATGCATGCCTATCTTTGCAATGGATCCTGAGAGATGCACGTAGTGTATACCGCACAGATGGTATAATTCCAGGGATGGCCGGGTTAATCATGTTAAATCGAATGTTGATCAAAAGATAACAACTTGATTTATCAGTGTGGTCAATTGCTTGCAGTAAATTAGTGAATGGTTGCCACGTGTGACCTCAAAAACATGCCTGTTCGTATGATTAGGTTTACTCAGGTGGATGTAAATTGATTCAAATCATCACACCTCTTGGATATGAGTACACTACTACAAAAAAAAACTTAACCGCGATCTTTTCAAAACCTCCTCAGAGGCGGGCATGATTTTGAACCGCCTCGGTTAATACATCGTATTAACCGAGGCGGACATTTTTTATTAACCGATGCGGTTAAAAATAACCGCCTCCTAAAATCCATTAACCGAGACAGGCAATGTAATATTATGGAATGTGAATGTTGCTTATGATGGTACTTGTACTACTTGATTGCTAATCAAGTGTGTGCTTGTAGTTGTAGTCCTGCAAACATAATACTTGATGCTTAAACTATGAAAATTAAGTTGGGAGAAGTTGAAGGTTCATTGTCGGTGGGAACGACATGGATTTGCTATTTATGTTTTGCAAACTTCAATGGGACCTTATGCAGTATTGTCTCTATGTTATTCAAACTAATGTCATTTGAGATTGTGGTTCGATTGGGTTATCAATAAACCATGATCGGGTATCCTCCAAGGTCTCCTGACAAACTACCGGTACAAATTTTGATAGTACCATATTGGTTGACATACACAATCCAATATTACTTTTCTAATGACATCTTTTCTTTTGAAGCGAATAAAACCCTTGATACCTTATGTTTTCACAATTTTTTTTTGAATTTACAGCATGGTCAAGTGTGCTTAAGCTTTAGCCTAATTTAGTCAAACTTTTAAATGTGTATTTAAGATATTGAGCTAGAAAATATACAAAAGGTATGTTGTACATTTGATTGCAAAACACTTTAGAATTTCATGTATCTATTTTGTATATGACCATATTATAATAAAAAATATAGCGATTAACGTTGCATTAGGCCATTGATAACTATATGTTCCTAGAGATAGTGCTATTTGTTTTAGATTAGCCAACGCATTAAAGTTAAAATCAATCTCCCTTACAATATTCTATATAGAAATGTATGACTAGACTTGTCTTTAAAAGTTGTTCAGAATTGTACAATATTTATTATATTTTATCTATCTATATCTATATTATCTCTTATAATCTTAAACTCCACTAGAGGTGTATCTCCACGTACAAACCATCCACATCAGCAAACCACTAGCGCATGCAATTATGGAACCTATCTATTCTTTTTTGCAAATGGAAGGGGGATTATATTAAGAATCGGCATTGTACATTCCCAAATTACACATGAAAAAATCTGAAATAAAAAATACAATACTCTATCTAGATTCTTTCATCGTCTTCTTCTCAGTGGCTTCCCTCGATGCAACCGATGCTCTAAATGAACAGAGCCTTATTGAGTGCCAGAGCCAAAGTGCAGTCCTTCCACCGAATCCAATGACCAACCCAAAACGTTAGACATACCCAAGATCCAACATTCCGGAACGAGTCCAAACTAAGCCGATGAAAGAATATCGACAGTTACATCGTCGGATACAACATAGGATACAGATTCATCACCAATCCTTGATTTCCTCTCCGTGACCATCGACGATGAGATTGATGTCCCAGAGTAACTGTCCTTGTTGGGAGTGCCTATGAGCACCCCCTCTCCTTGCATAATTGCCAGTCACGTACCGATGAAATCGACGGCTGCAATGGAGATCTCGTTGTGGCAATCCCCCCAAGTCATCGCAAGGTACAAGATCCTAACAAAAAAATCATCTGATTTCGTCGGTAGATTTATTTCGACTAAACCTTAAGTAACTAGATATCAAAACTTCGGAAAAGAGAGATAGGTCATCTCTCCTTCTTATCACCAATAGACACACCGGTGAGGAAGAAGGAGAGGAGCCCTAGGCGGTGGCGGTGAGGAGCAAGAGCTGCGGCGGCAGCAGCGTGTTTCCTGGCTGCGGCATGAGGCGACGCGTGGAAACCTATCTATTTATGCAAGATATCCACATTAGCATGTCACCATGCCAAGTTAACGACTAACATGCATTTATTTGTCCACACCAGCATACCCATCACCCACTAAAATTCATTTGCAATCCCGTTGCAATACGCGAGATATGCTTCTAGTTTTATAAACCTTCCATACTAGTTATTTGTAAACGGAGAGGGTGTCATTAACTAACTTTGATACCATTTTAGAATTTTGTCATTACTTTTAAATGAAGTGTCGTCTCTATTCTTTTCAGGAGAGAAGTAGGTGATTCCCGATCCATTAGAACCAACAGTTCACTGTGTATAATTTAGGTGCTATCATATACTTTGCTCGTTCCAAATATAGATAAAAGTAGGTTCACTAAATCCAGCGTAAATATTAATATTTTTCTATAATCTTAATGAAATAATTAAAAGTTTAAATCGGTTTAAAACTTAAAACTGCTAAATGTTTTTAAATGGGTTGAATACATCATCCAATATCCGTGACGGGCTAGGTGGACGGGGAGCGCGGCGCTAGATGGTGGTGCGGCACGGGCACACGGAGCAGCGAGGGATGGGGCCGGGTGCCTTACGGGAAGAAGCAGCGCGGGAAGGGCCGGCCACGCGGAGAGACGTCAAAGTAGGCGCTTAATGCTGGGGAGGAAGCAAGGAAGAGAGAGCGCCCTACTACAGCGGGTCGGCCAAAGGTGCAATGCCGTGAGGGGCTAGAGCAGCTAAGGAGGATACCATTAGCCCAAGTAAGAAATTTTTTTTTAGAGACGGGTAAGCTGCGCAGGAGGAAGGGAGGACTGAGAGCCACGTCCCGGGTATGGCCGAGCGTTTCCGTATGGACAAAGCACCGAAACAATATACCACAAATGCCCCCACGCTTAAGAGACGGAGCTTAGAGAAGATTCGGAGTATGTTAACCTTGCGTAGATTTTTATACAACAAATGCACGCAGAGCGCCTGCACTAGATAACTTCTACCAGTACAAAGCAGCCAGATTCACAGAAAAATGGAATGAATGAGGGTGTGTTTAGTTTGCGAAAGTTTTTTTTGCTTTGACTACTGTAGCACTATTGATTATATTTGTAGTGTCTAATCATGAACTAATTAAGCTCAAAAGATTCATCTCATGGTTTTCTACTAAACTAGGTAATTAATTTTTTCGTCCATATTTAATGCTCCATGTATATGTCAAACATTCAATATGACAGAAAATCTTAAAAAATTTTAATTTTAAGAACTAAACGTGGCCTGAAACAACAAACCACTGCTTCATCCCATAGCTTCCATGGCTGGTTGATTATGAAACCTTGTGCCATGGATCCCTTTCAAAGGCAAATAACGGAAGACGATTTATATAGATGCCAATTTCAGATCACACCACAATTTGGGGTGGATGCTTCAATTACTAGGATCTAAGACCGTCCACTGTTCTCGGTTTAACTTCACACAGGACATGTACCGTTAACTGAAAGAAAGGAGAGCTATCTACATAGCATTCCTATGGTCAGCCAAAAGCGAAAAAGCACACCACCCCACGCCCACGCCGTCCCCCGGGTTTCCCATCCACTATGGAAACCTCAAAAGTTTGCAGAACTACACTGCCAGGCCCACTCAGTTCAAGCAGCCGCCAGCTGGCTCTTCAATTTCTCCGCACGGAATCTTGCAGTGTTGGCACCCTTCACATTGAACTCCATCAAGAGCTCCTCAAACAGAACCTCCAGGTTGGTTTTGAAGGATGCATTGCGATTGGTGCGCAATGCAGGCTTATTTTGCTGCGGCTTTGCCCTGGTGCTACTGCTAGATCCTTCCCCGTTCTGACACCCTTTGGTGTCCTCATCCTCCTCCGGAACTTTGGATCCAACTTCATGGCCCTCCATGTAGTATTTGCATGCAGCCAGAATGGCATAGCCGCGTTCACGGAAGTGGCCCGCGACAAGGTCTTCAAAGTGCTGAAACAGATCAACAGGCACAAATACTGTTAGATCTATGAAACCTAAGATTCTTTGTCCTGCATCAATTGCTGAAAAAAGAGCAATGTACTGATAACTGAGAATGAAAATGCATGTTAACACCAACGGAAAAATAAATTGTTAGCCTGCTATCCAATGCTAATTTGGGTGACAAAGGTGTCAGAATATCTAACTTGAACTTGGGTGCCTTATTTATCAAAAATACTGGACATGAACACAGGTGCTGAGAAAGAGAACACTGTGGTGATAACTGAAAGAATGAAAAAGCACGTCACTGCATCAACTGAAAACAATTGTCTAGCCTACTACCCGATATTACTTGGACAGAGATACGAGTATCAGAGTTCAGCTCAAATTTGGGTGTCTAAGTAAGCAAAAAAAACGTCAAGTGAAAAGTAACTTAACCACAGATTTTCGAATCCTGCTTGGACTGCGTCCACATTTCAATTTGACAAAAGCACAATGATATATACTACAACATCAGCACAGCTATCAATGGATTCCTATCAAATATATATACTATTAACTACTCGATTTTCCAGAGTGCAAAAGCTTAAGAATTAGCAAAACACTACCTGTGGAGGTTTACGAAGTGAATATAACATCGTCCTGCATGAGTACTGAAATGCTGTATCATTGTAGTCCAAGGCATACTCCAGTCCCTCAGCACTATTGGCATAGCGTTCATGTCCAGGCTCATTGTAGAATGGCTTCTCATTCAATACGAGAGCTTGAATGGAGATTAGCACCTGAAGCATTGTTGATTGTGCTGGGTTCCATTTCTCACAAGATTTACCCTGCCAGGTGCCTAGGAGGCTAAGACAAACTTTTCCACAAGCATATAGATTTGGATTAAGCCTTAGCCCACCTGCATGATAATGTACCACCTGCAAAGGCATCAGCACAATTTTTTTATCCAAATATGGAAGTGTATTACATACCAAACGGACAAAGATTGAATACTAACTGGGGGAATAGTAGGATAAGAAGGGGGAAAGTGAGCATCAAAGAAGAAAAGGCCATCATGGTAGGGAGTTCCTTGAGGCCCAATCATTACAGCCCTGAGAAGGTCCATTCGATTTTCCGAGACACGAACATATATTAATGCTGCACAACAGAACAAAATTCAGGTTATGAATGAATTCAGAGAGAGATTATTCAGATGGAATACTATATTTTGAACTTAATATGCAGTTTTTTTCTTAAAGTGAAACACTGAGTTTCAGGAGTTGAAAGTATGGAGCATTAAATTCTGAATAGTCAATGAACAGGTAGATGCATTGCTACAACAAGGGTGACACAATTGCTCTAGCAAATTGCTGACCTGGTAAATCCTTCTCTAGAAGACTCCATTCATGCTGTATTCTTTTTGCCCATTCTTTCCTTGCCTGAAACAGTTAGGAGATTTATTGATGAAAAAGGTTTCAAACAAAAAAAAAAGTAATATGTGCCAAATTCTTACATTTCCGACAGAATTTTTAGCATATTTATGATCTATGAAATCCTCAACGGTATCAAACTGCTTGAAAAAATTATACTTCTTTGCAATTTCCTCCTCTATTTCTGACATTGACTTGAATTTTCCAGGCCCATCCCTTTCAACTTTCTGCAACCATGGTACTGTAGCCTCCACACCTGGAGGCAAGTCTAAATGATCAAATTTATCAGCTAGCAGTTGATTATAGTCGGCAGTCTCAAGCTCATAGTCAGATCCCTCATCATCCTCATCATAGCACCCATCATCTTCATCTTCAAAATAGTAATCTTCTTCCTCATTTTTTCCATAGTCAAATTTTAGCTCAATTCCAGGTGCTTCAAGAGAATTATTCTCTGTGCTAGATCCAACTTGATCATTAGAAGAAGAACCCTGTGTGCCAATATTATCAATAAAATGTCAAGTACTTCTCACAACAGCAGAGGCACTTTGCTATATATGTTTGCCAACAAACAAGTTCAACTGCAAAGCATAATTGCCTTGTCAACTCCAAATATCCAATGCAGACATTTAAAAAAACAGGTTCCATGGTTACATGGCCTACACTTATCAGGGCATAACCCCAACACAGTAGCAGGATAAGAAAGAACACACCATAGTGCTCTCACAAAAAAGCTGCATAAGATATTTCACAGAAAATGCACATAAACCAATAAACCCAACAGCCATAATGACAGTTACTATGCATGGTAGGTACTGTTCACGGTTTCACATGGGGATAGAAGGATTTTGTTAGTTGGGATCATATTCACCGGTTATTTTGTTTCCTTTGAAGTTAGAGACTCTGATTAAGGGTCCATTAAGCACTCTTGGTAAGGGATAGCATTGTATTGTATCTTATTTAATTAAGAGAGATAAAATAAGAGATGGAAGTGTATCATATATAATCATATTGTTATAGCGTTATGTGATCAAATGGTGTTTATAGCGAAGCTAAAACATAATTAGTAGCAACAGCGGGACAATTGGCAATGTCATATCAAGACCCTTGAGAAAACTATAGCAGTGCTATAATGGGCTATTTACAGCAATGTCTATAACTAATAACTAGTGAGGAAGGGCCAGCAGGCTGGCCTCCTAAGTTACACGGATACGGATACGTGTATCGGTATCGGATACGGATACGGATACGGATACGCCAATTTCCAAAAAAACCCGATACGCGGATACGTTTAATATTTTAAAAAATAAAATAAAAATAATAATAATGCAAATCATGCAATACGTCTGAAGGTTGTGTTTGTGGCTGCAGATCCTACACTAGCACTTGCACTTGCACTTCCACTAGCGGTGCTCAAATTGGGAGACGTCATCTACTGCATAGATCGAGAATGGGGAGAGGAAGATGAGGTAGGGATCGAACAAATCAAGCAGCTACGACTACGAACTGAAGCAGAGGAGATCGAGAATGGGGAAGGGAACTCACCGACGCAGCCGAGCAGGGGCGGAGCTCGTCGCTAGCGAGTAGGGGCAGGGGCGGAGCTCGTCGCGAGCAAGGGCGGAGCCGGCGAGCAGGGGCGGAGCTCGTCACCGGCGAGCAGGGACGGATGCTCGTCGCCGGCGAGCGGAGGCTCGTCGCCGGTGGTCGGCGGGCGGAGAGCAGCGCTCGCGGCGTCACCGCGCGGGGGAGGAATCGCGTTGCGGGCGAAGGGATGCGGCGCGATGCAGGAGTGCGACGCGCTAGGGCGACGGGATATACTCTGCTGTAATTGGGCCGGGCCGTATCCTTTAACGCTGATACGCGTATCCCCAACACTGATACGTATCAGTCCCGCGTATCGGAATTTCGTAAAATTAATAAAATTCTGATACTCCACCGATACGTATCCGCGGCGTATCGGACGCGTATCCGTATCCGATACGTATCGGATACACGATACGCCTGTACCTTGGAGTATCCGTGTAACATAGCTGGCCTCTGACTACGATTAAGGAGAACACCCGAGCAGGGACCTGAGACCAGATATGTTAATTGCATGCACATTCAGAGCTTTCCAAGCAATAAGAAGATGCAAATGTTCCAGGACTGCAGACAGGACAACCTGTGAACCCAATAATAAATTATTTCACTAAAAAAATACATGTTTTCTTTTAAAGTTAAGAAATTCCTAGAAATCAGCATTTCACTGATAATTTCATGCACAAACTTGTTAGCAGTAGTGCTGTACTGTTCCCTGAACTGGATTAATAACAGGATTTGCTTTCTATCCTCCAAGGCTGAACCAGGTGGGTAGCATGCCATCTATAGTTGGTTAAATATTCAAGCAACCATCGAACATATCAAAGCAATTACTTCTCTCTTACATTTAGCATCTCTGTTATCCCTTAAATTAGCTGATTATGACGCATAACACAAAATATATTCAGCATGTCGGTACCCATTACATGAGTAAGAGGCAACTAGCCTTTTACTACACTTAGCATCAGCAGTCTTCCAAACATTAAGGACATACTAATCTATTAGTTAGCAAGTTATGTATATTGAAACTTTGAAAGATAGATATTTTTTACCATGATGCAAATCCATATGCAAATTTTAATATATTAGTACCTCTTAACACACGCCAACAATTTACATCTTGAAATTATTATATGAATCTAGTAAAATCTTGCACCAACATTATTTACTCTTAGAACCTACACCATGCATGCTGAAACTGCCATTTACACATGGTAAACTGAAACTTCCTATTTGCTCTCACTGCGAACCTATAAGTTTAGGTTGAAGCAAATATTTTTCTCCTAGCACATAACCTTAATACCATGTATTATGAAAGCCAACGTTACCAGGCCAATACCAGCAGTAACATGACTTCTAGGAAAAGTTCATCTTTTTGTCCCTTGTAGTCTTTACATAAAAATATAGAATAATTTCAACCAGATCCTAAAACCAACTATGTTGAGAACTTTAAGTAGAAGGGCTAAAAATGGTCTTCAAGAATATAAGATTTCTAATGAAGATATGTACTAGTACAATCATGCTTGGGACAAAAGGCTATGTTGTTGTTGTTGTTGTTGTATATGTACTAGTACAATCACTGCCTCCTGCGTTGAACAGAAGAATGACACCTCACATGGTCAAACCACCATACCCCACTGTTAAAAATAACATTGGGCACTCCCTCCTAGCAAGAATGGACAGTTAAGTAGGTAGCTACAAGAATGCAAATCAGTGAACTTAGGAATTGTGTCTTATGATTCTTTCAATGTTTACTGAGAATGTGCATGAGAATCATTAACATCTTGGTTTCTACTGTGGACAAGGAATGATAAACCCTGAAAAATGAGGAGTCCTGTGGGAGTGCACTGATAAGCAAACCCCAACAGAGATCCTTTTATTCTTCAGTCTTCAATTACACAATTCAGTAACACCACTATCTACAGCTTGGACAACATTACAAGCTGTTTAATCCTGTTTGCACGTATGATCAATAATTCAATAGGAATGAAAAATTCAGCAAACCCAATCTGCTTTGGATCAAACATATTTTAAACTATCCTCTTCCCAGTGAATAAAACCAACACCTAGTCGATTTTATCTTTTCTGTCAGCGATACTTACTATGGTTAATACGTTTTATAACATATCACAGCCAAATTTCCAAGTAATAAAGAAGCAAAACATGTTGGCAACACAACAATTTAAAAATCAACCAATCAGCTGCTCAAAACTTTGATGTATCCACAACATAAATAACCCATACCAAAATGTCCATCTCAGACTAGCTAAGTTTCAGATTCCTGCAGCTGTAAATATAGCATATGATATTCTTCTGTATATTTATCCTTTTTCTATAATATAACATAGTAAGTTAATTCTGGTGACAGCATCTCAACTTGGGACCTTATGTAGGAGTAGGATTTGGATGATGGTATGCAAATGTGTATAAATGCAGCGGTAGGATTCAACAGCTTGCACAAGCAATGTGAATTTCGAATGCAATTTCAGGCTTTATTAAGGACAATTACATGTGTATGGAGGATTTTGTATGGTATCTTTAGTGCACTGGTTAGTTCCAGATAAAGTATCTGTGGCAAAATACAAACTGAAGATACAAAGTTTCCAGTACAAAAATCAATCGTGTACAGGGGAACAGGTCCGATTGTAGAAACTTACACAAAACAACATGGCAATCAAATACTAGACCTAGGCTATGATCATACCTTACAACACATGTAGTTTGACTAATGAGGACTGATTCAAAGGTAAACCACAAGCAAACCTCAAAACATACAAGGGCAGACGACAGGCATCCAACACACTGGAACAGATGCTTCACCAAAGTAAGAAGAACATCTATCCCCACCAGCAACACACCGTGAAGAAGAATACTTTTTTGTACCCCCAATATAGAACGAAATTGCCCCCAAAACCCAAAACCCTACGGTCAATACGATCGATCCAGGTAAATTCCGTCGTACGGCACCCAACCAGCACAAATCATCAATCAATTCGACCGAAACCTACCACAGAAGCAAAAAAAAAAAAAAAGGTAAAATCATAGGACCTCTCACCAGGTGCGAATTTCGCCGACCCAAAGAAAGGAACTTTAGCCAAAACCCTCGCACCATACTCGGTCGCAATGCACTCGAAGACCCCCCGGGAGGAATAAAACGATCACAGCAACCGATTGCACGAGAATCGCGATGATAACGACCGGAACCAACCAACCGGAGCGGATTTACAGCGCGCAAAAGGCGCGGGCTAGGAGGGCGCGGGACGGGTTACCTGGCAGCGCTGGCGCTTCTGCTGCTGCGCGGAGTCCCACCCGGCGGAATAGTCGGCGGCGCGGCAGGACGAGGAGGCGGCGGACCCGCTCCCCTGCATGTGCGGGTACCTAACGAAGAGAGATCAAGAAACCCGTCGGAACGGAACCAACAGAAAAAAAAGGAGGGGGAGAAAAAACGCCGATTGTTCGCTCGATGGGGGAGAGGCGAGGAGCACGAACCCTGCGGCGTCCATGGCGGCAGCCAATGGGCGGGATCGGCGGCCGGAGCCGGGCGGACACTACGGTGGGGTGGACGGGGCCGCGCCGCGTAGGTGTTCTGCCAAGGGAGAGGAGAGGAGAAGAGAGATCAGAAAACAGAAAGGCAAGAGACGCCGCTCGCGCGCGGCGATTTATCGCCGGCACTCCGGCCGGGACCCGTTCACTCCTCGTTCCCCGCCATCGCTTCCACGTGGGCCCCACGGGGGATAGGCCGTGACGGCAGCTTCCGTGGAGGCCCACCGGTCAGCGGACCGAGAACAGGCAGCAGCCCACGGGAATACGGGACGCGGCTGGCGTATTTGTTTCTCCTTTTCGGGGATGACGACTGGCGACGACGACGCCTCGGGTTCCGTTCCCAGTTCCGGACTTCCGACCGAGGCAACACACACTCGTCGCGCCATCGTTCTGGCGCATTCGGGGGCGGCGCCGCGTCCACGTCCACCGCTGCCGTTACCAGCAAGGAAGTCAAACTGGGCCCGGCCTGTCATTGAGTGGGTGTACCTTGTACGGGGTGGGGTGCATCTACCTGCCCTACCCTCGGTGCCGTGTGGAGCAGTGGTGCGTCTGCGGGTCGTTGGACGGAGGGACGCGTGGCGTGGCGCGTGGGCGGCGCCTGCGCCCCGTTCACTGAGAAATTTGGCCGTGCGTTTATAACGTGAGATAAAGAAAGCTATCAAATGTCCCTTCAGCTTGCTATATAAGGGCAGTCCCAATGAAAAAACTAGTAGTTTCTATAACATAGGATACCGTACAAAAAAAAAAAGTACTGCTTTCCAACTCATAGTTTCTATGAGTAATAATTATTTTCTCTTTCTCCTCCCAACTCTATCTTCTTCCTCCAATGGGAGTGCGACACGAGCTCCCTAGAAACGGGTGGTTTCTCCCTAATGATGATTTCATGGTTTCTTGGTGCATTGGGTCAAGAGTAGACCTGATTTCTTCATGAAGAAACCATTTCTATGATTTTTGCTCTCTTTCTTCATTAATTACGTTGCCATATCAACATTTTACCTACGTGGCAAGTCATTTAATGAGGATAGAAACCATCATCAATGCACCATTAGGACTGCCCTAACTGCAGCGATAACAACCGCTTTAATTCATATAGGTGTTACTTTTGATGTTGTGTGTGTGGTTGCTACGTCAATCACAAACAAGCGGACTCATTAGTGGATCAAGGACGATAATGTTACATATTTATTCACTTTTTATCCTTTCTATAGAGTTTAAGAGTTGTACTTCATTTTATGATGATGACCATGACATCAATAATATAAGTACATATTAGTAATAACATGACAATGTCTTATTAATTATTTATTGAGTTACAATATAATCTTGATATTTTTTTTCTTTTGTTGTAAGGCACAAAAATATTTACTTGTAAATATAACGTAACATTAGTTTTTATACTATTTCAGGTGTTAATAGAGTTAGATATCAAGTTCTAGGACTCCTTTTGAGGATCCATAAAAATATATAATTTTAATATATTATTAAAGTCGACTGTAGTCATCATTGTGTCGAGAATTAGTCTCTTTGTTGCGCTAGTATATGGAGATTTGCACAGTATATTATACGGGATAGTTTGGAGAAATATTTAATTAGATTAGATTGGATGACAGCAATCGGCTCAAGATTTCATTCATGTTATAATAATAATTTATTCTTTATCAAAATTACATCGACACCTTAGTGATAGAAATATTTATTTTTTAGGTAATGGTCGAAGTTTTGAAGGCCCATGATACTCTATTTATTATTTATTTTTATCTTTATAAAAATGCAAAGTTATGTATCAGAAAAGAAAAAACAAAAAATTCACAGAAAGGGAGGCACGGGACGTCACAATCTACGAGCAGGGGCCACTTGATACGGTAAATACCGGGAGAAAAAAACAGAAGAAGAAAAGGAGACGGAAACGGTAAAACAAGCGGACCAGACACTGTTTATTGGTTGGGTGAAAATTTGATATGGCGGCAGCGTACACAACGGAACATGAGTTTCCATAAAACAGAAAACAAGAAGAACAAAAAGATCCCGAAAAGACTACTAGGACGGAAACATACTCTAGGAAAAAAAACCAAAACTGGGGGGCGTGCGTGAGCCAGAATACCTGGGCTTAGCTCAACTATGTTTCAATTAAACATTAATAAGGTCCATAATAAATAATATCTGCACTAAATTATTTGTCCCATATGAAAAATTAAGGAGAGATTGACTCGATTTAATTAGGTGGCTATTATCCCGTATGGAAAATCAGGAAGAGATTGACTCGGTTTAATTAGGTGGCTATTATCCCGTATGGAAAATCAAGCAGAAATTGACTCGATTTTATTATGTGGCTTGTCTATATCTATTGTAAATCTATACATAATAATAAAGAGACAATGCGAATAATATTTTTCAATTCTAAACTAAGAGAAGAGTGATATATCTAATAATAAAGAGGCAATGTGAATAATGATTTTTAATTCTAAACTAAGAAGAGTGATATTGAGTAGTAGTTTTTCAATTCCAAACTAAGAAGAGTGATGCCGAGTAGTTAGGGGAGGGCCGGATGAAAAAAATGTGGGATGAGAAATTTTACCTCTTTATTATTAGGTATAGATTAGGACCGGACCAGAAATTGAACTGGTGATGCCGTCGGTTGACTGATTCACTGGTCTAGCCATTTAGAATCGGTTGAATTACACAACTATAAGATTCATACATATGTATATATGGAACCACATGTTCTTTATTCAAATTAGCAACATATTATTGAGCATATATACAAATAAGCCAATAAAGCACAGTATCTTTGAAATAATCTAGCCACAAGTCCACAACAGGTACTCCAAAATCAACATTTGTCTGTTAACGGTTCTTAACTCAAATAATCTAATTGTTAATTAAAAGATAATAAATGACAACATGTCATAATACATCATAGCAAGATAGACCAGATTTAAATATTAATTCAAATATTCACTGTTAGAAAATAATCTCAATGCTGAGATAAAGCGTATCATTGTGGAGAGCTCATCGAGATAATCAAAATAGATATATTATTTATATAGTTTAGAGCTAGAATGAAAAGTTATTAAATTTTGAAATTAAAAAAATCCAAAGTCAACAACAAAAACATGAAGCACAGAGCCTGACAGGCAAGTATTGTAGGCACACACACATCACGCTCAAACACAGGCCGTCAGGCGGTGGTAGCAGATAGGTGAAGGGTCGAGATGGCGGACTAGAGAGGGGTGAATAGTCCTTTCTAAAATTTAAACGCGTTGGCTAACCGAAACAAATGCAGAATTAAATTTATTGGTCTAACCAATACTATACCCCTCTATCTAAGTTCTCTAACACCTTGCAAAGATCCTAATTAAACAACTAAGGTGTTAAGCTTAGCAAGAGCTCACCTAATCAATTTTAAACTAAGGTCACACAAACTTATGCACTAGTACTTTGCCAACCGAGGGAGCTCCTACATAACTAGTAAGCAAAAGCATAAAGCTCCTAGGCTCACTAGCAATACTCAATAACAAGTCAACCAATGCCAAATTAGAGAGCGCAAAATACTTAGCTACACAAACTAAGCAATGTGACTAACAAGGTTACATAAAATCAAATTAGCCACGCAAGGGGAAGCTTCTAGCTACACAAGCAAGAAGACAACTAGCAAGCTACACAAACAAACTAGTCACGAGAGCTACTACACAAACACAAGTATATATGAAAGTAAATACAAGCTTGTGTTGCATGAAGACAAACCACCGAAAAAGAGTGACAATGTTGACACAGTGATTTTCTCCCAAGGTTCACTTGATTGCCATCAAGCTACGTCCCTGTTATGTCGACCAACACTTCGTGGTTCGGCGGCTGTTGACGGTCCTTAAGTACCAAATATAGTTATCAAATAAATAAAGAAAAGGATCCAAATGCAACCAACACCTAGACTTAGGGTTTTATCTGACAGAATTCCACGAGTTTTGGTGTTTGTCTGTTTCTGCAGGGGGTTATCAGAAAATACGGAGGAAAGGCCCACACGTCGAGTTTACATAGAGATAATAACGTGTTCACCGATTTTCTATCATCTAGAAGACTCCAGAAGCCACGAGATCGAACGGGCGCCCGCCCTGCCCCCTAGGGCGGCCGCCCTGGCCTGAGAGCCAATCAGGCTCCGTCTCGCGGATTATGCTCCACCGACCTAAGGGATCAAGGAAAACCGTGCGATTAATGTCGGTTTGATCCGACGGCCCACGTTCACTTGAGGGGGCTATATAAGCAGGACCCCTGGCCCTTGGAGGAGGCACTCCCTCATTCTCATTCTTCAAACCCTAATCTCAGGAGGAGAGTCTCTGATCAAGCCCTAGAGCCACCACATCAACTAGATCTCTAGTATAGCATAGCTACATAGGATTAGAACTAGTAGGAGTCAATCTTCGATTGGTTTCCGGATCTGTCAAGAGGATTCTTGGTAATTCCTTTACTGTTCTTCATTGTTCATCTTTGTTCTTCAATATTATGAATACAACTTTGTTCTATTTCAATATATTGATTATGACTATGCTCTACTTGTTTATGTTTGCGATTATATTGTTCTTAGTTTATCGTAGTTATACGCTTGGCTTAGTTAGATTAGAATTATATACATGTTTAGGATCGTATAGCGTTTATCCATCGGATCCATGGGTAAATGATAAATATTGTGTAGGCGTGGTGCTTAGACCATATTTATCTGCGATTGCACCTTATATGCTGGATCGTGGGGTGGTCCGCGATGGTGACAGCTTCGTTGGTTCTTATATAGTCCCCCTCCCGTGTGTAAGACAGGCAGAACAACATTATTACGGGAGAGTGATTGCTATGTTTCTCATCTTCCTTGATAATATCACTATGCATGGGCGTAGTCCTTTCTCGCAATGATTGCCAAGTGTACTTGCACTAACTATGATATGCTAGACTTTATAGTTAAGAATAACTTAGGAAATATCCTTGTAGTTCATCCTAATACCATGCTAATGACTTGCTAGAATATCTGTTGAGGTGCTTATCATTATTATATGTGGCTAGCTGATCAGATTAATTATCTTTGTCACCATTCATACTTTATCTATATTTTATGTGACACTTACTCCTGTATGCAAGAGATAGATGAATGCTCTCACTTATACATGCAATGATTGATACTCATTCCTATATTCCATTCCATAATCAACATTGATGTTAGTAATCCCTTCCCAGTGGTAAAAATATAAATAACGATACCTGGAATACTTCCCGGTTAAAATGCTACATCGGTATTAATCTGTGCGCTTGCAGATCTTATTTATTATTTATTTAGAAGAGCAGTTGCATATTTCAATACCGCGTCTCTCATGTCATGCTGGGGATGACAACTTGGCTTAAGTGGCATGAGGGATAGGTTCGATATTTTTGGCGCCGTTATCAGAATTAGAAAACTAAGTCTACTTTTGGTAATGACGTTAAGAATGCCCAACAAGCATTTTTGGCGCCGTTGCCGGGGAAGGTTGATTTACTAACAAGGAATGAATACGGAATTTGAGTCATCATTCGCATCATTAAGTGATTGAGATCATCAATTCTCCCATACAGATTTACCCCTGTATTTTTCCATTCTTATTGTTTTGCAGGGTGATGTATGAATAGAGGACATCTTCCAGAAAATTTTGTTGACAACCCCGAAGCATTAATCAGAGGGGCAAGAGCCAAGCTCAAGAAGTCAACACTTCGACGCAACACTTCATCCAATTCAGAAGACCGCCGAAGTTTCATCCGGAATTTGTCAACAGAGTTCGCAGCCATGGCGAACAAGACGATCCGCGAGTTCTCAGCTCCCACTACGGACAACATCCGCACTGGACCTGCCGCGGCCATCGACAAGAACTTTGAGCTCAAGCCAGGGCTCATCAACATGGTACAAGCCAACCAGTTTTGTGGGAAGCCGCACGAAGATGCAAGTGCTCATCTCCAATACTTCCTAGAGATTTGCAGCACATTCATTTTATTAGATGTTCCTAGAGACGCCATACTACTTTGCCTTTTCCCATTCTCACTATTGGGGAGAGCGAAGCAGTGGTTCTACGCGACGAAGGATAAGAACACTACGTGGGCACTCTGCTCTACGAACTTTCTGGCTAAGTTCTTTCCCATGGGCAAGACCAATGCTCTCCGTGGGAAGATTATAAGTTTTCAGCAACAACATGATGAATCCGTTCCAGAAGCATGGGAGCGCTTTCAAGATTACATCCTAGAATGTCCCCATCATGGAATGGAGAGCTGGCTACTTATGCAGACTTTCTATCATGGGCTCATCACTAGTGCTCGTGAGACCATGGATGCTGCAGCTGGAGGCGCATTTCTATCACTCACCATACCACAAGCTACAGCTGTTGTGGAGAAGATGGCGTCCAACCAAGGTTGGAACGAAGAGAGGACTCAAACACGCAAGAAGGGTGGAGGTATGCACCAGCTCAAGGAGGTAGACATGCTGTCTGCAAAGTTAGACCTACTCATGAAAAAGCTCGATGACAAAGCTGGAGACAAAAGAGAAGTCATGAACGTCTACGACTCTCACATGACTTGTGAGGAATGTGGAGATACTGGACACTCAGGCAATCACTGCCTTGAGATGCTTGAGGATGCAAGGTACATCAACAACAACAACAAATACAACCGTCCTCAACAAAATCAAGGTTGGAATCAACAGAGGCCTAACTACTCAAGTAACTACTCAGGTAATTATCAAGGTAATAACTCTTACAACAACAATAATAATTTTCCACCCCTGAGAGAGTTAGTGTCTAATCAAGGAAAGCTAATGGATAACTTGTCTAAGAAATTGGCATCCAATGATAAAATACTAGAAAACATAAATAATAGAATGGATAATTTCTCTACTGCCATCAAAAACCAAATTAGCTTTAATAAAATGATTGAATCTCAGTTAAATCAAATAGCTGCTGTTGTTCCTGCTACTAACCCCGGTATACCATCACAACCGGAAGGATTAGAATCTACAAATCCTGTAGACATGTTTGATGCAGGTAACTATTGGAGTAATCCTGCTGTCGGAGTACATAATGACCTTCTGCCAGTCAAGAGAGGCGATCCAGGATGCCCCGTCATCCCGATCTCCATCGGCATGGTGGACTTCCCAGAAGCACTTTGCGACTTTGGTTCCAGCGTCAACATTATGCCCAGGGTACTCTATGAAAAATTCTTTACATATCCTTTATCAGAAACAACTATGTGTTTGCAGCTTGTAGATCGGACACTAAGCTTTCCTAAAGGAATATTAAAGAACATGTGTGTCCGAGTTGGTACCTCGTACGCTCCAGCTGACTTCGTGGTGATAGAGACCGGGTTCGATGAGAGGTCACCAGTTATTCTGGGAAGGCCATTCCTGAACACCTCGGGAGCTGTCATCTATACTAGCGCTGCGAAGATCAACTTCAACATCAAGGGGAGGAAGGAGACGTTTTCCTTCAAGAACAAGATTACACAAATCCCAGAGCAATCCCAACATGAATCAAGGAAGAGGACCAGCAGGAGGAACAAGCAGAACAAGAACAACCAAGGATGGACCGAATCAGCTAAGATGGTCACTGCAGTTCAAGGAGGTCAAGATGGTCGACTCAAGTCGCCCTTCCTGAACAAGAAGGACGACCCAGGCATGTCAAGCATTGAGTGCTCAATCAATGGATACTCCTTTCAGAAGGCGCTCTGCGACACTGGATCAGGCGTCAACATAATGGCCACAGTCACCTATCAGCTCTTGTACGGGACCATGCCCTTAAAACCAACATACACTCAGCTCTAGATGGCAGATCAGACATCCCGAAAGGTCGAAGGTATAGTAACCGATGTCCCTGTTAAAATTAACGATCATTTTGTCCATACAGACTTTCAGGTCATTGACATGGGAGACGACGAGTACGAGCCACCCATCATCCTAGGAAGACCGTTCCTAGGCACCGTCAAAGCAATCATCTACATTGGAACCGGAGAAGTCCATATGCATTTCCCCTCTGAGAAGGTACGCCGCTACTTTAATGACCCTAACTATATAGTTGAAGATTCTAAGCAGGTCAGGACAAGAAGAAGGCGACGTAACCGTAACCAAAGGAGGCAAACCATCAAGGACGTATGGGCAGACTATGAAGGAGAGGTCATAAGGCCCGAGGATACACAACAGGAGACCGAAGCACCAAGTCGGGTATGGAAAGTGAAGACAGTTACACAAGAAGAGGAGGCGCTGCCGGAACCACCGTCTACACCACCCAAATCCCAGGACAACTAAGAAGAAAAGAAGTCATGTTCGGAGGACTTAAAAACACTGAACGCCGTGCCAAGAGATAAACTTGGTAGTTATCATTTTCCCTTTAATTATTGCTCAGTTAATCATGTTCATTCTGTCTAAAAAAATGTTGAAAACAGTAAGCCCCATGTGAGTATGCGAGTGGCATAAAACTCATAAGTACATTCACTGTGGTGGCATAAATAATAATAATATATATTTTCTGTTCTATAAAAATAAAAATAAAAATAGAGAGTGACATTTATCAAGGAAGCTCAAACATGATAAAGGCTAGATATTTATGCTAACGCTTAATCAAGTTCCACGAAGCTTTGTTGTCTATTTGAGCTCCACAGAATTCAGGAAGACTAGCAGACGGAGGATATCCTAATCGTTGTCAGGGTGCTGTCGACATTCAAATACACCTCTGCACCTGCTAGCTACATCAGAAGAAATTACGTCAAGATCCAGCTTGGGGGAGAGCACCCCCATTTATCCCGATAAGTATTTTTATCTACATTTATACCTATGTTTTATTAAAATAAAAAGATGCATAATCATGAAAACCCAAATAAATATTTTGTATTTATATAAATTTGCTTAGTTTAATAAATAAATAAAGTAGCTATGCTAAACTGAATCTTGAAAATAAAACTCTAGCATGGATATGATGAATAGTTGCTCTGCCTAATTTTCAAATTTGTTCTCTCTCTAGTTTAGACATAACTGTTATAATTTAAAACTGGCTCTAAATCTGAACTAGTGGGAAGAGAACTTGATCTGAAGTCTAAGTTGTTAGCGGATATGATATGGGAAGGTTGAGCTGCTGTTTATCTGTTCCTAAAGATGCTAGAATTCTGGAGAATTATATCTTTAAAAAAAATCTTTAAAATGTTGCATGATGAGTTCCTGTATGATGAGAGTTTAAATTCCTACCACAGCCATATATACATGCTTGTTAGATTAAGAGCTGCACTTTTACTACTTACTGCTTATGGGCATTGAGTGTGGTCAAGCTGTGTATACCCTTAGGAACTTGTCATGTGGTTAAAATCAAGATTCACTTGCACGTTCACTCATACATGCTGCTTCTACTCCGGAAGTACGCATCCACATATATCCACTCATTTCCATCTCCAGATTCACCCAAAATTATTCTACTCCTGACCCGGGAGAGAATAGCCAAAAACATTATCTCATTCCTGTTATTCCCTGTGAAGTTAATGCTCAAGTCATTTCTACTACCACTTGCTATATTTTCAAAAGAGGGAGATTGCTCTAAAAAAACGAGGAAATAAAAAGGAGCAAGTGCTCGGAACCTCGAAAAAAGAAAAAGTGAGACGAGAGGTAAAAATGGACAAGTGTCCGACAGTAGAATTAGGGGTACAAGATACCCACCTGAGAGAAAAAAATAGAGCATCTCATTCCCCTCAAAAGTTTTAAAAAGCAAGAAAGGTATGTGTTCCCTCAAAAAGAGCATTATACTTTTGTTATCACCATCATCACCATACACCACTCATTCACCACACATGCACATCTTGATTTGACTTATTGACTTGTTTCTCTGGATCCATGGTTTGACTATGCAATAAATGTTCTATGAGTATGTATACTGTATCTTCCACCTATGAGCTCCAGATATCAAAGCCTTATTAGAGTAGGGTGAGAGAGAAGGCAATGTCACTACGCCTTATACCATAAATACCACATACTTTGAGAGAGAGGGCATATACCATTACTGCCTTGGTAAGGATCCATAAATACCACAAAAGAGAGACCCGAGAAAGTCATACAAGGAATCTCTGAGTTTTATTTGAAAAATTTGCAAAAACTCTAGAGCTATAGCTGATCAAGAATAAGAGACATGGCGTTTGACTAGACCGTTCTATCTTTTAACCACTCAAGATGCAGGTGACGGTTGCAAGCCCCATGGTGAAAGGCAAAATGAGTAAGTTTTAAGTCTTGACAGTTTACTCTAACTCAGGGATGAGACCTTATTTGAAAGCATATGTACCGTCAACGTTCAAAGGCGTTGCAGCAACTTCTGCTCCATAATGAGTCTATCCTTGCTCAGGGACGAGCAAGAGGTAAGCTTGGGGGAGTTTGTTGACGGTCCTTAAGTACCAAATATAGTTATCAAATAAATAAAGAAAAGGATCCAAATGCAACCAACACCTAGACTTAGGGTTTTATCTGACAGAATTCCATGAGTTTTGGTGTTTGTCTGTTTCTGCAGGGGGTTATCAGAAAATACGGAGGAAAGGCCCACACGTCGGGTTTACATAGAGATAATAACGTGTTCACCGATTTTCTATCATCTAGAAGACTCCAGAAGCCACGAGATCGAACGGGAGGCCGAACGGGCCCGGAGGCAGGGCGCCCGCCCTGCCCCCTAGGGCGGCCGCCCTGGCCTGAGAGCCAATCAGGCTCCGTCTCACGGATTATGCTCCACCGACCTAAGGGATCAAGGAAAACCGTGCGATTAATGTCGGTTTGATCCGACGGCCCACGTTCACTTGAGGGGGCTATATAAGCAGGACCCCTGGCCCCTAGAGGAGGCACTCCCTCATTCTCATTCTTCAAACCCTAATCTCAGGAGGAGAGTCTCTGATCAAGCCCTAGAGCCACCACATCAACTAGATCTCTAGTATAGCATAGCTACATAGGATTAGAACTAGAAGGAGTCAATCTTCGATTGGTTTCCGGATCTGTCAAGAGGATTCTTGGTAATTCCTTTACTGTTCTTCATTGTTCATCTTTGTTCTTCAATATTATGAATACAACTTTGTTCTATTTCAATATATTGATTATGACTATGCTCTACTTGTTTATGTTTGCGATTATATTGTTCTTAGTCTATCGTAGTTATACGCTTGGCTTAGTTAGATTGGAATTATATACATGTTTAGGATTGTATAGCGTTTATCCATCGGATCCATGGGTAAATGATAAATATTGTGTAGGCGTGGTGCTTAGACCATATTTATCTGCGATTGCACCTTATATGCCGGATCGTGGGGTGGTCCGCGATGGTGACAGCTTCGTTGGTTCTTATATAGTCCCCCTCCCGTGTGTAAGGCAGGCAGAGCAACATTATTACGGGGGAGTGATTGCTATGTTTCTCATCTTCCTTGATAATATCACTATGCATGGGCGTAGTCCTTTCTCGCAATGATTGCCAAGTGTACTTGCACTAACTATGATATGCTAGACTTTATAGTTAATAATAACTTAGGAAATATCCTTGTAGTTCGTCCTAATACCATGCTAATGACTTGCTAGAATATCTGTTGAGGTGCTTATCATTATTATATGTGGCTAGCTGATCAGATTAATTATCTTTGTCACCATTCATACTTTATCTATATTTTATGTGACACTTACCCCTGTATGCAAGAGATAGATGAATGCTCTCACTTATACATGCAATGATTGATACTCATTCCTATATTCCATTTCATAATCAACATTGATGTTAGTAATCCCTTCCCAGTGGTAAAAATATAAATAACGATAACTGGAATACTTCCCGGTTAAAATACTACATCGGTATTAATCTGTGCGCTTGCAGATCTTATTTATTATTTATTTAGAAGAGCAGTTGCATATTTCAATACCGCGTCTCTCATGTCATGCTGGGGATGACAACTTGGCTTAAGTGGCATGAGGGATAGGTTCGGTATTTTTGGCGCCGTTATCAGAATTAGAAAACTAAGTCTACTTTTGGTAATGACGTTAAGAATGCCCAACAGCGGCTAATCGGTATCCACAACCAACCTCTCCCAAAGAGCGCTGCAAGAACCCACCATCAAGTTTGGTAGCTCAATGACACGCTCAACTAGAGTTGCTCTTCGCGATCCTCGCGGGGTGAGCACAATCCCCCTCACAAAGTTTCTCCGGAGCCTCGCACAATCTTCTTGTGAGCTTCGACGAAGCCACAAGCCACCAAGCCGTCTAGGAGGCAATGTTTTCCTAAACGCTAAACGGTAAACAGTCGGTCACCCTTCGTTTAGTGTTTAGACCATTTAAACGGTGTTTAAACGGAGTTAAACGGCCTAAACGATTTTGTACAATAACAATAAAATATACATATTTATGTAGGTAAAAATAAAATTTACTATAACCCATACATATTTACACATGTAAAAATCAAATATTCTACCAAATAATCTTTTTGGAAGAAATCTAAATCCCACGACACTTCATATAATTACAATGTTAATTAGTTTCATGTTGATTGTGATAGACGTAGTCCTTTAATTCACTTAATTATGGATTAAATGGTTATTCAGCTCATTTAATCATGTTTAATCTTATTTTATTTAGATCGTTTAGACGGGATTGAACGGTTTAAACGGGTTTAAACGGCCCAATCGTTTAATTCACCGTTTAGGGCCTAAACAATACGGCTGACTTCTGTTTACTGTTTAAACGGTGTTTAAACGGACTAAACGACCGTTTAGGCGAACAGTGCTAGGAGGTGGCAACCTCCAAGAGTAACAAGCACCACCGGCTTGCAACACGATCACCTAGTGCCACTCAATGCAACCTCACAATGCAATCGCACTAGAATCACTCACTCACTTATTGATTCGCAATCTAGCAAGCATAAGTGAGTTAGAGGCTCTCCTAGCACTCCCAAAGTATGGATACTAAGTCCCAAGGGTGCCAAGTGATGGGGACGTGATTCCCGATCTTCCGTCAGGTTCAAGATAACTATCGATTTGGTCAGAAGCGACACACCGATCCGGCTTCAGATCACAAAGACCCGAACCCTGCAACCTTAGCACCACGTCTCCACTGGTTATCAACCGTGTCACAATCCGGTTGACCTCGCCACGAAGGCTAATCCCTGCTGCGAATCAAAGAACACAAGCAATAACAAGATAAAATGCAACTCAATTGAAGTGACAATTGCAGATGAATGATTAAGCACTCGAAGTTGGGGTCTTGTAAACCGAAAGACGACGACTATCAATGGACAGAATAATCTAAGCAAAACCCCAAACCCTAACATAGGCGACAGCTACTGATTATAAAGCCTGAAGGGCATCCAAGGACCCCTACCCACGTCGCTAAGAAGTCTCAACACATTACAAGGGCCAAACGGCCCAAATGACGGCGACACAGCGCCCTGACAGATTTTGGACGTCAACTTGTTTTGTCGATTCCCGTTGACTCCAATGGAATTTGGCCTCAAACCAAAGCCATTGGTTAGCTTATGAAATTATCTTTCCATCCATATGTGGATCATCGAAAACAGAGTCCAAATACATCCTGTGCGTCTGTTTTACTACAGACTGGTCGTGGAGCCCGAGATGGACTCGAAATTGATATGGATTAGGCCTCCAACTTGGCTTGGACACCTTTGCTTGACTCCTAAAGGTGGTGTCCAAGGAGGAGGGCGTCCTTAGGCATCTCTTAGGTGTTCTCCATCTTCTTGGGACGTGCTCCAACTTGGACCTGGGTCCCAAGTGTGAATAACAAGCCCGCGACGATGCTGTAGCACCCGACAGAAATAACGTCGAAATGTCTCAATGATTTCGAGGTCTTGCCAATGTGATATTGAGGTGGAACCAGATCTATTTGAAAGCTTATCAAATAAGCTTTCCATCAAGTGCTCATCGACCTCGATCGCACTCCGGATAGATGAGTTATGGCCTTCCCAATGAAGCACTATCGGGCTGCCGACGAACCGAAAGTTTAACTTTGATGGACTTGCACTTTGACACACATTTGTACTTACATTCAAATAATGACATGTACATGTGGAACCAAGTGAATTATATCCAAAATTACTATACAAATGTAGGAATGAGGACACCTTATAATCAATGGTCGTATCCGAGGTATCATGTCCTCATCATCCTTCCCTTCTTGACAACAAACCATCCTCGGTT
Source organism: Saccharum spontaneum (assembly GCA_022457205.1). Classification (NCBI taxonomy): domain Eukaryota; kingdom Viridiplantae; phylum Streptophyta; class Magnoliopsida; order Poales; family Poaceae; genus Saccharum; species Saccharum spontaneum. The sequence goes on along the minus strand of CM039612.1, from coordinate 22,158,330 downwards.
TGAGTTTAGTTGGAGGACAAATTGTAGGTAGTAGCCAATATTGCTTCCCTTCTTGAAATTTAACCTGTTGCTTTATAACAAAACTTGGGGATCTTGACATGACATGATTATATCTATTGTAGGCCTTGAAATTATCATATTGTTGCACAACAAAAGGAGATTTCAGATTTGAACAAATATAAACTCTGTGTACCATATACTCTCCTTTAGTATTATATTTGCCAATAAAGTGAAATGTACATCTAGATGACTGTGACAAATCAGCAAACCAAAATTTCTCTTCCAAACTAGTAAGAGCACAAAGAGTATCAAACTCAATATAACCCAAAGTATCTAAAGAATACAATAATTTTAGCTCATCTTTTTCAGCAGCAATGGGAAGCAAATTCTTATTTTTAGCACAAGTATTTGGTTCCAAAACAAAAGTGTCATGCTCATTCAAATTCTTATTTTTAGCACAAGTATTCGGTTCCAAAACAAAAGCATCATGCTCATTCACTAGTTGTGGTATATGTATATTAAAAGCATTGTCACACAACTCTTCTTTATCACAAGCACTGTCAGAACAATTATTTAGTGACAAAAGAAATTCAGACTTTATGTCCACTAAATATTGCTCTATTATAGCATGGGTGATGGATAAATTCAGCACATCATCACCAATTTGAACATTATCATATTTTGTAGCAAGCATAAAAGGATCTTCTAGTTTAGATACTTCGTGATTTTTATTTTTAATATCAACCTCTTTGTTCTTAGTAGAAACACTCTCTTTATGAAGTTGTATAATTTTAGTCGAGTTTAAAATTTTACCATGCTCCAAAGTGGGTGTGGGAAGTGGTGGTGAAGATGCTGCTGTAGCGGGGGAAACGACCACTTGTCTGCTTATTGTAGTCTCGATATTCGTGAATGCTTGCTCCACCCTTGCTAAAACCTGGTTGAGGTTGTCGCCAATGTTGGTCTGGTTCTTTTGTTGATGTCCCTGCAATTCTTTTCTACAAGCATAGCTAGCTGGAACAACTAGTTTGTAGTATTAAAATCTTTATAATAAACAATATCCTGAATTTCACGTCTCAAACTACTATAAAAATGACACAATTTATCCTCCGGATCCTCCTCTATCCCACAAAGAATCATGCCCTTTCAAAGCTCTGCAAAATATTCTTGAACAGACATATCTCCCTGCTCTAAGCGCTGTAATTTCTTACGCAAATCTCGTTTATACGAAACAGGAACAAATCTATCACACATTGCTTCTTTAAGTCTATCCCATGATTGAGGTTGTTGATGCAAATTAGTTAATTGTCACCACCAGATTTGAGCAAAATCCTTAAATCCACTAGTAGCAAGTTTAACCTTATGTATCTCATGAACTATGTGAGAATTAAATTCTTGTTCTACAGTCATCTCCCAATCTAAATATGCTTCTCCATCATAAGATCTAACAAAAGATGGTATGGTAAATTTACCTCTTATACCTTGATGAATATAGTCAATATGTGATGACGAATTGTTCATCATGTGGTCCATCCTTGCAAACATCTGGGCCATGATTTCCTGCAATTCACTCTTAAATAGAAACACGTTGTTTGATAACGTTAGAAATCAAAATAAATTCCTATCAACTATTATATGTGTCGGTGGAAATACACTCTCACACGTCTTACCAAGTTCTTACAAGGTTCTTACCAACGCAAAGCAATAGATGGTACAACCGGAGGCTGGTTCGAGATACCTGTGAGGACGTGGCACCAAGATTGCAAGGATCTTTTTCTGTAATGATCTGGAGTATATATGTGGAGCTTGAAAGGCACACAAAGAACAAATATATATATATATATATGTGACACACAATTCAGTAACAGATAGCAATATTGAATAAATGTCCAGAGCACTTGTCCTAGTTACTGGCCTATACGTGTTTCTAGCACCAGTTGTGACAAACAAGAGAGTGAAACAAGTATGAAGGTAACAATGGAAATACGGACAAGGTAAAAAGACACCACAAATAATAGAGCTATTGAGGTGTTCCTTATGTGCTCCCTTTTCTCTTATCGTCTCTTTTCTTTTACTATTTTTTCTTTTCTTTTTTTGTCCAAACTTTTTTTTAGATTTTGCTCTTTTGATAATTTTTCTCATCAATGAGCACACAAGAACAAATCTTAAAAAAATTTGAGCTCAACTGAATAAAAGATGTGGCCTATACAAATTCAGGATTGTGATCTAAAAAGCTAGCTAAAACTTGTGGGCTCTGAAACTCGATGTTCCTAATCGAATTTCGCAATTCTAAATTTTGCGAACCCAGCTTTGCTGGGATAAAACAGATCTAAAATTTTCTATCGTTCTCCGTAGATATAAAATTTGCCACGATTCGAGTTCGGATGCAAAAGTTATGACTGTTTTATGAAAACTGCTCGAATCAGGATTTTTTGTGGACACAAGATGCAAACTGATGATGAGACGGGATGATGGAGGGATCAACACAAACAAGAAAAGAACATAATCTAAACCAGCAACAAGACCTTGACCTAGGACACAAACTCAACACAGCGGACTCTAGAACTGAAATATGCAAAGGCTATGGCGTGGATGGTTGTCGGACAGGAAACAAATATGGCGGTAGACTATAGGACGAAGGCAAAAATCAACTAAACTAGGATAAATATGAACTTGACAGTATACCTTAGCTCCGAATACCACTTGATGGGGACGTGATTCCCGATCTTCCGTCAGGTTCAAGATAACTATCGATTTGGTCAAAAGCGACACACCGATCCGGCTCCAGATCACAAAGACCCGAACCCTGTAACCTTAGCACCACGTCTCCTCTGGTTATCAACCGTGTCACAATCCGGTTGACCTCGTCACGAAGGCTAATCCCTGCTGCGAATCGAAGAACACAAGCAAGAACAAGATAAAATGCAACTCAATTGAAGTGACAAATGCAGATGAATGATTAAGCACTCGAAGTTGGGGTCTCGTAAACCGAAAGACGGCGACTGTCAATGGACAGAATAATCTAAGCAAAACCCCAAACCCTAACATAGGTGGCAGCTACTGATTATAAAGCCTAAAGGGCATCCAAGGACCCCTACTCACGTCACTAAGAAGTCTCAACACATTACAAGGGCCAAACGGCCCAAAAGACGGTGACGCAGCGCCCTGACAGATTCTGGACGTCAACTTGTTTCATCGATTCCCGTTGACTCCAATGGAATTTGGCCTCAAACCAAAGCCATTGGTTAGCTTATGAAATTATCTTTCCATCCATACGTGGATCATCGAAAACGGAGTCCAGATACTTCCTGTGCGTCTGTTTTACTACAGACTGGTCGTGGAGCCCGAAATGGACTCAAACTTGATATGGATTGGGCCTCCAACTTGGCTTGGACACCCTTGCTTGACTCCTAAAGGTGGTGTCCAAGGAGGAGGGCGTCCTTGGGCATCTCTTAGGTGTTCTCCATCTTCTTGGGGGCATGCTTTAACTTAGGCCTGGGTCCCAAGTGTGAATAACAAGCCCGCGACGATGCTGTAGCACCCGACAGAAATAGCGGCGGAATGTTTCAATGATTTTGAGGTCTTGCCAATGTGATATTGAGGTGGGACCAGATCTATTTAAAAGCTTATCAAAGAAGCTTTCCATCAAGTGCTCATTGACCTCGATCGCACTCCGGATGGATGAGTTATGGCCTTCCCAATGAAGCACTATCGGGCTACCGACGAACCGAAAGTTTAACTTTGATGGACTTGCACTTTGACACACATTTGTACCTACATTCAAATAACGACATGTACATGTGGAACCAAGTGAATTATATTCAAAATTACTATGCAAATGTAGGAACGAGGACACCTTATAATCAATGGTCGTATCCGATGGTGTCATGTCCTCATCACCAAGCCCCAGCCAAAGCCGGCCAAGGGGCTTTTTAAAAGTCCCCACACGAATATAGCCGTTGTACCCCTTCACTGGGCACAACACGCGTCGACCGGACGCGCCGATCGAACTGACCGGACGCGCTACACCGCGTCCGATCGCCCTGCGCCGTCCACGTGTCCTCCGTATTCAACCACGGTCATGATCCTCCAACGGTCACTGCGTGCTAACGGTCAAACGCAACGACCAAACGCACTCAACGCAACGACCGGACGCGACCGGTCGCGGTCCAGTGAGGTTCCAGAGAGTTTCTATCACGACCGGACGCGTCCGATCGCTGTGACCGGACGCGCCGCGTGTCCGATCAGCTCTTCGCCACGCTCTACTCGTCTGGGTGCCTGACCGAACGCGCCGGTCCCGCGAGTGACCGCACGCGCCGGTTGCAAACCCTAGAGCCCACGCTGCGTATAGCGCTACCACTGACCGGACACGCTGGACGTGCGGAGACCACGTCCGGTCACTTCAGTGACCTCCGTTCGCCTCCATTTCTATCCTCGATGACTTAGAGAAAAATCTCCGCCACTGGTGTAGTGAAAAATAAGCGTTTCATCTTCACGAAAACGCCTGAATCCCACCTCGCAAGCTCGGTGGGAGGGAGAGAGGAACCAAACCCCTCTCTACCGCTCAAACTCCACCGCCTTTGCAAATGTGCCAACACCAACAAGTGTTCACCACCTTGTGCACGTGTGTTAGCATTTTTACAATCATTTTACCGAAGGAGTTAACCACTCAAATTGCCTCGCCACTCGATCCTAACATGTATGCAAAGTTAGATCGCTCAAGTGGCACTAGATGACCGATATACAAACAAGTTTGCCCCTCTTGATAGTACAACCATCTATCCTAAACCCGGTCATCAACTTCTCTACACACCTATGACCGGTGAAATGGAAATGCCCTAGGTTATACCTTTGCCTTGCGCATTCCATTCCATCTCCTCCAATGTTGATGCAACACATGCACCAACCAATCACCAAATGATATGATCCACTTCATATCATCACGTGACCGTATTGGTTCATTGATCTTGATCTCACTTGCTCTTCACCGTTGTTTCGGTCCATCGGCGCCAAGTCTTGCTTAAGTTTCACCGTCACACGCGGTCCCTCGCTCCAAAGCCTCCGACTTGCCATTCACACTTGCAACCGGTCTATCAAGCCAAGCCTCATCTTGATCTTCTCCACCTTGATCACATGACTCCATGTCATGTCTCATATGCAATGAGCTCCTTCATGATACCATCACCTGTAGACTAATTCCCTGTGTATCTCACATTAGACACAATTATTCCCCCTAAGATTGTCACTCAATTACCAAAACCAAATAAGGACCTTTCAATAGGCCCGGGCCCAGCGCCAGTTGCTCAAGCGGAATACTAGGAGGCAGCATCACGGGCACCACCAGACGAGATTCCTAGACCAGGACGGTTCAGATGGAAACGGGTGGTTCACCGGTTCTATAAAAATCCTGCCAGTTCAACCGGTTTTTACCAGTCCGATTGCATGGACAGTCTTTTAAGTGGACCGGACTGCTATACTCTCTGGTTCGGTGTTTTACCAGTCGAACCACCTGTCTAGTCTGGTTCTAATAACTAGGCCACTGAGCCTGTGGCTTGCTTGCGACTCTTTCTTCCCTTAGATTGGAAGCCATCGTGAATGCGGGTCGTTTCAGCCAAAGGCAGTTGGCGGCTTGACGATGGAAGTCACCGGATGAGGCATGAAAATGTGTGTCCCCCCTTCATCATAAAAAAATAGGTCAGATACGTTTTTAAAGTATTTATTAGAACACCGCTACATTAGATACGACTATATTAACCACTTCTAAACTAAAGATCCAACTATTCAATATGAAGTTTATATTTGTATTAAAAAGAATTTGTGAATTGATGTTGCACCTTAAAGTTTGGATTTTTTTCTTTTCATCAAAATTACTTACATAGATCAAAGAAAGATTTGATTGCATATGGAAAATATGAAAAGTTAATAAAGTTAATTAGGGGCCAAGTTCAAGTATTCCTAATATCCTCCACTAGGCCACCACATCACTTCGCCCTAATTAAAAGAAAGAGTCTAAATCCAACATGTTTTAGAAGTTAGATTCAAGTCACCGTGGCATCATACAGATTCCAATTAGGACATTCTAATACTTTATGAAAAGCTTATCAAGGGGTGTCCAGATGCAAAAAATTTAGAATTTGGCTACTGTAGCACTTTCGTTTGTATTTGGCAATTAGTGTCCAATGATGGACTAATTTTGCTCAAAAGATTTGTCTCGTGATTTACAATCAAACTGTGCAATTAGTTATTTTTTTATCTATATTTAATGCTCCATACATGTGTCCAAAGATTCGATGTGATAGAGAAAGAATATAAAAATTTGAAATTTGGAAAACATCTAAACAAGGCCCAAGTCTAGTTTCCAAAGGATTCGAACTCATATCCATATCTTACCTGATTCGAGCGCAATCATCGTTTTATTGCAGAAACATTTTTGTGTTACCCTATGGGGTGTTTAGTTCCCACCAAAAACTTTACACCCCATCCGATCGAATGTTTGGAGACATGCATGGAGCATTAAATATAGATTAAAAAATAACTAATTGCACAGTTTGCATGTATTTTGCAAGACGAATCTTTTAAACTTAATTAGTCCATGATTGGATATTAATTGCTATAGTTATATATGTGCTATAGTACCCCTGAAAACTTTACAGCCCCTAAACACTCCCCTATTTTGGCTTGATGGCCATGTATGAAGTTGGGTCCATGTTTTGTAAGAATTTAGCGGCATGCTAATATGAGAAAGTTCATAGGTAGGAATGTATGGCCAAAATGCATGTTCGACATACACTTTTTAGAAGAAATAAAGCGAAATATCATTCAAGTGATTTTAATGTCTCCTCTCAATCGAATTTTTCCACCCAATCTAAGAATGCCACATGATCTTCTCTCTCAACTCCAGCAAGGTTGGAGTTCAGATTTGTGGTTCAGGGCTTACATGAAGCCGACAAAGCTTAGAAGGATTGTCGGAGGAGAAGACCAGTCCAGTGGTGGTGGCAGGGGCGGGGGCGATTGGGGCGAGACAGCAGTGGCACCGTTGGCTGGGCAATGGTGGAAGACAATTGGGCAGGGATGTGATGAAGATAGCCTAGCGACCTCCATCGAATTAGCATGGCGGTGATCATAGGCGGCGATGGAGAAAGCGGAGCCGAGCGAGGGAGCTCGGGCAGAGATGGATAAGGACAGCCAGAAGGAGACATCCAATGGATTGTAGGGCCGAGCCGTGGCGGAGGGTAGCTATCCGGCGGTGGGAGCGAGTGGCTTATTGGGTCAGGGTCGGGTGCAAGCGCATAGAGGAAGAAGAAGAGAAGAAGATAAGGTGGAGAGAGATTTAACCTGGCCCTCCATTTTATATCTAACACATCTTTAAGTCTTTCTAAAATTTACTCTTTAAATTACCACGGTTCATGTGACAACTATATAATCTAAGCTTGGATCCACTGGAACTAGCTCAAGCTATGCAACGAGGACCACCTCGCTTCTAAGCGTCGTTGCAAAGCAATGATAATTTTGCAAGGCAGGGAATTATGCAAACCACCTCTGGACCCGAGCGAACAATAATATAGCAGGTGAAGCAAACACGAATTGTGAACTATAAACTATGCAAGACTATACAAAATAACACGAATACTTTGAAGGGAACTGCTCTGGTACACCTCTTTTAATTTGGGGCACGAATCTTAAAGCAGCCCACCATTTAATTAATTATTTTCGTAATTGTTTCTTGTCTGGGTTTCGAGTTGGCCCGGCCCTTCCCATGTCCAGCCCAAACCCGTCCCCATGATCCATCCGATCCGCATTTGCTGCTCCTTGCCCCGATCTGCTTCGCGCATCCGATCCCCTTCCTTCGTCTCGTCCATATCCAGTGCCATGTGAGGAGTTCCATGGAGCGTCAACCGGTGGCGCTTGATCACCGTCACCGGCGGCGCGACCAAGCATGGAGGTCGTTGAGGAAGGCCCGCGTGAGGAGCTCCACTGTAAGTTACTACTGCCAAGTACCATCACTACATGGTGACTGATAGGCCGGTGAATCAAACTGGCTCAGTGAATGAGACTTTTGAGGCAGAATCTTGTACTGTATCTAATCACGGATAGGCAGTGATTACCAGCCACATGACCCAGGCATTATAGTGACTTATAACAAATTTGCACTCCCATTGGATCTGTTCCACTAGTGACTTATAGTATCTTCTCTTTGTTCAGTGCCGAGAGTGAGGAGACTTTTACTGATCAATCTCAGATGGCCTGGCTAGCAACATACACATACACACCACTTGATACTACTGAACATAGGCGTTGGATACTCCTGGTGAAGGTCAAAGTCAGCATGTGCGTACTAGTTTAGTTTCAATGTCAGTGATGGCCAGAACCGGTTGGTCAAAATGATCAAACATGCCATAGTACATTTGTTTTTGTATGTGATCCAGGTGTTGCTGCCACCAAAGGTGCACCTAAGAAGAATAGCAATGGTCCCAAGAAGCATCGCGGCCTCGGTGAGCTCGGTGGCACTGGCGGCTGGCCGCCGCTGGTCTTTGAGCGCCACGGCTCTCATCTCGGTGGAGCTCCTCACGCGGGCCTTCCTCGCCGTCCTTCGTCAGCTCCATGGCTCCGCCGTTGCCGGTGAGCGGCCATGATTGAGTAAGGTCGATAATAGTTGTTCCTTAACTATTGTTTGATGATGAGACTTAGTTTATTCTTGATTTTTTAATAAAAGGTGATAAACCGCCGCTGACACCGCCGTTGCCGGTGAGCGGCCATGATTGATTAAGGTCGATATTAGTTGTTCCTTAACTATTGTTTGATGATGAGACTTAGTTTATTCTTGATTTTTTAATAAAGGGTGATAAAAAGATAATACGTGCTTTTCAGGATTTGAACTCAAAACCTCAGTGTTCACGTTCTTGCAAGTACAAATACCAATTGAGTTACGTGGAACAAACGACGATATAACTGACCCTATTCTTTTAACTACACATTTTTTAATCTTATATTGTATATTTGACACTCAAAATAGTCTCAAATGAAAAAGTTAGCTACAAAGTTTGTAGACGATGTTGACTTTGTTTCCATTCGACATTGTTAATTATGACAAATCTGATACGAGAACTTATATTAAATATTTGGACCTGTAAACAATCTCGAATTTAAAATTTTTTCAGATCAATTTAAACTCTACAATTTTGATATAAAGTTAATCTTAACCCGATCTCATATGAAAATGTTATGAATTTTTTGTGTAAAACAAATATCACTGCCGGTTCGGCAGTTATAGTACATGGCCTATCATTGCCGGTTGAAGCCACGAACCGACATTGATAGTCCACCTATCACTGCTGGTTAAAGTCACGAACTGACAGTGATTCTCTATCACTGCAGGTTCTAAAACAACCGATAATGATAGTCCGACAGTGTGATCACTAGTTCTATAGTATCTTTTATGTCTTCAACATTAATGTCTGGCTCACACTATGCCAAAAAAGCTTATCAGTGATGCGTCTAGAGGATAATTAGTGACGCGTAAAAGGCGTGTCACTATTCTTGCATCTGTGATAAGGGCACATCAAACGCGTCACTGATAGGAAAATATCAGTGATGCGTATTTAGGACACGCTTGACTAACAATGGGAACACGCGTCACTTAAAGACACGAGTGACGCTTATTTAGTACACGCGTCACTAATGACGGTAAAATGCGTCACTGATAATAAGATACGAGTGATGCTTCTTTAGTACACGCGTCACTAACAACGAGAAAACACGTCACTAATAAGGCCATATCAGCAATGCGCGGTGAGAACCCATGTCACTAATAAGGCTATATCAGCGACATGTAGCGAGAACACGTGTCACTAATAAGGATATATGAGTGACACACACTAAGAATACGCGTCGCTGATAATTTGATATCAGTGACTCATGTCTACCTAATGTGTCACTGATAGCATACAACAAGTGACGCGTGTTAATGATACACGTCTCAGATATGATCATATAGTGACCTGTGTTTTTCATCAGAACCACACAGGGTGAGTTTTCTATACTCCCGGGAGTAGTTACTCCCATCTTTAAAAAACTACATTGTGTATGGATGCATACTCATTTATCATCTTGAGTATGTTTACATACTTATTTTAAGATACTCTAAATCTTACTACGTAAACAAAAAATTTAGCAGAGCCTATACTTTTTAATATATTACTAAAATGCCACTACTGTAGTATATAAAATAAGTATAACCATATACTCTACTATACTTGCATACTTGACATACATACTACCATAGACGGTCTTGTATGATCATATACTTCGTGTACATATAATTCATTAGGTCATATATACTCTAAATCTAGAGATATAAACATGGGAGTAACTACTCCTTGGGAGTAGAAAATAATTTCCATATATATATATATATATATATATATATATATATATATATATATATATATATATATATATATATATATAGTTTGCAGGCATTTATGCACGTACTTATACTAAAACAAAAAGAACACGGCTAATCCTATCACCTTGGCACCACATATGGGCAGGACATGCAGATCCATCATCAGCCCACTATTCTCCCTGACTCCTAGTGAAATGATTGGTGTAGCTGTATTGCTGATTGTGTGAAACTTGAAGTAGAAAGAGTTGCATTTCAGAATGAATAATTAGATTATTAACCAAACAGGATATGATGAAGGATGAGATTGCCCAAAGCAATTTCTTAGTTTCTAAAATTGGCAGGTGAACAGGTTGGAAATAGAACACCCGTGAAGCAGCGCAGAGTAAGAAGCAATGGATAAATTACTCAAATGGTTGAGATTTGTTTCATGATATCAATCTATAAAAGCGGCATCATGTTCTTTTATGGGCTCAATGTAGACTTGTATAGCATTTTTATTAAAATATGGTGGCATATACAGCAGAAGCTTCACATTAGTCTGTAAGGTAAAAAGAACTATAGGTGAATTATAGTGGTAAGCAGATTCACCATGTTGAGTAACTGGAAATAGAAGAACCATGATTCTAAGAAGCATCCTAAACCCTTACAACACATGCTAATATTGACAGGTATTATTGTGGTGGGAATTATGTAGGAAAAAAATGAACACCTGTTCTAGTTCAGGTCAGCCAATCAACAATTGTCAGCCTGGCCATGACCATTGGGAAAGTCATCAATGTAAGTGGATAATGACCTGCAAAATAATAACAAATGTAATCAATGTGTATCATGTCAAATCAAATCTATGGAGGGAATATCTAGTTTGGTAATACAAAACAATCGCCGCGGCCATCGCTGGGGCACAACCAAAGTGAAAAGCAATAAAACACATCATTTTATTTTGCCACAGGAATAATAATTTTATGAACCTGTCTGTTCCATTAAACGGTAAGTGGTAACTAACCTTGGCTTCAACCATGAAATCTGCATTTGTGATAGTCCATAATATCATTGAGAGGTTCAAAATGGAAATGAGAAGGCAATATTTTATCTTAGACGAACACAATAAATCACTGCAGCACATGAAGCATCACTGTATAGAAGGGAAATACCAAAACGATGTGGCTTCTTGTCACTTAATCTAGATGCAACCAATAATCATCGTTGCCTCCTAAATCAAGTCAATCTGAAGTGTGTAATTAGATCAGTCTTGCGATATGATAAGAAAACTAAGTAGCTCATAAAGATAACATGATCAAACGGGGATGTACCTGAAATATTTTAGCTTAAGGGTTGCCATCTCTATAGAAGCACTGGATGCCATTGGCCTCTCTGTAACTATTGGGAAAGACAGACCATAATCAGAGAGGGTAAACAATGACCTGAGCAACGACGAATCAAAATCAATATTGCATCAATAAATGTAACCAACGATGTCGTGGAAAATAAGCACAACAGTCGAGAGAAACTTTCAAATTAATAACCATTTAAGTAGGCAAGCTGAGATGTGTTTCTTTGTTTCAATTAGCAGAACCATTTAAGTATGATATGTAGAGGAGGTGGTGCATATCAGTGTTCACTGTGAGGTGCTTTGGTGCAAAGCATTATCGAAACTTCATGCGCTCCACATAACACTGAAGGCAGTATTGCAGGTCATATGCAAAGTATCGATAGCTTGAAGACTAATTATAACCAAGTAACCATGATGCATAAATAATAATTAGGTAATATGGCTGCCTCAATCTCATAAGTTAGAATGGTTGCATTAGGAAAAAATAAACAGTTTGTACTGAGGCAATGAGATGAAGAGCTTTTTCTGTACTGAAGCATAATGAACTGGATGATGATATGGATCTTTTCACTTGAGATGGCAATGACTGTCATACTTGAGTAGTCAACTACTCCAGTACCAATAGCCATTTAAAAAATTGCTAGTAGGTTCACAAACCTAAAAGAACATTTTTTTGGTACATCTTATTAATAGTTTGATTAACCAAAAGGTAGCATGGGTCATTAAGTTTTAGACTGATACAATTAGAAGAGATCTGATACTTTGGGTTCGAGAAAACACGTTAAGCTATCAGAATGATCAGGAACACATGGTATTAGCCTTGACCTTTCCCATATATCATCTAGTTGATGATGTTTGGCAAGTGAGCTAAGACCATGTAGGATCTGTATCTGCATATATCTAACTCCCCTAAATTGGTAGTTATATATATACATATGACTGACGTGTACGAAGTCAAGTCTGTCTCAGTGAAGGCAGAAAGCAACTATCGTAGGATAGGAACATTACCTGCCTTATCAATATTGTCATATCCCAAACTGTGCACTCAACAGGCATTATATTTACAATTCCCACTTATGCTGGCATCAAAACAGACACAGGTACAAACAAACATAGCTACTGGTTTAAGGCACTTGGTAATGTTCAGAAAGAAGGGCAGCTGGTTTGCATCTGGTAATGTTCAGAAAGAAGGGCAGCAGGTCTCTTGCACCATCAATCAACCAAACTTACTTAGACATAGAGAGTGAAGCAGCAGCAAACATCCTAATCCTAAGATATTTAAGGTACCTGTCTAGCCTCACAAATTGACTATAGAACGCTAGCAACACTACAAAAATGGAATCAAATTTCAGTTAAGAGAAGGCTAGTACAAAATGATACATGCCTTTCAAATTACTTGAATTTACAACGCCAGCGTTTGCTTTATGGGACTGACTGGAAAAAATAATCAGGCACATCCCATGCTAATAATTCAGCCAACATTATGTTTACTCAGGAAAAGAAATATTTCTGCAGCAAAGCAAGAGCTAGCTGACATGTATGTCATATTTTACCTGCAGCACATGATCTGTCTGTCATTGTTCCCTTCACTGTTTGGTATATCTGCATCAAGTAAAGCACGCTGTTCCCTTTATCTGTAAACTCTTGGAATTGATACAGTGCTAAATAGCAAATCCCACCTTGGTTCATCCCTGCCACTGAAATCAACACGGAATAGTGCAATCACAGAATCCACAATCTGTTTCCAGGAAGATAGAAATACCACATCAGTAGTCGAGCACAACTCAGATTATCAAAAATCAATAACAGGAGTGAAATTCAAACCTTACAAAGTCTACAACTAACAAGAACTACTGACATCAAGCACTACCATCAAGCAGTAACATCAGGAGCCATACCTGTCTAGGAACAAAAATTCTTGTTTTGCTTTGCATAACTGAAATTAACTGTACTAGTGTGTAGTTAGCTATATATTGCTTTACTGCTCTAGCTAGCTCATGTTATAACTGAAAAATTATTCTGATAATGTTGTAGCATAATTTTCTCATATATCATTGGCCTATTTGTTGTCATCACAGTCCTTAATAATCGTCCATATATACACAATGATTCAACAAATGGGGATGATTTAAATTTATCCAAGCTAAATGTTTCAAATCAGAGAGCACCCTATTGAAGTCAAATGTTACAGAGAGCATAATAAATTTTTCTACTGTCTGTTGTATTCAATGACAGTATGACACAATACTTGATTACTTGCATACACTTGTAAATGACATTATCAGAATATTTTTTCTACTGTCTGTTGTATTCAACCAGACACATCATTTTTTAAAACTAGCAGTGACCCAGAAATTCTTTTACAGATAGTGAAGACTTCCAACTTTTCGAACTAGCTGTAACCCAAATACACACTAGCAGTATAGTTTCTACCGAGAAGACCAATCATGGTGTTATTTACTTGTTGGCACTTCCTAGCTGATAGCAATATGTAACCCCAGTTCAATTATAAAATTTTAGCCACACCCTATTAGGCAGTCACTTTCATTCATTAGACAGATTCAGTAGACAGTACGAGATCTTGTGCATAAATTTAGTGAAACACAACTTATGTGAGGCACTAAATCCAAATAAAAAATGTACTACTAGGTACCTTTCAGATGAAATATTAGGTAGTAAACATGTGCATGTGCACCACGCTTGAACTAGTGTATAATAGAGAAACAAGCTACTTACTATAGATTTTTTTCCTTAATCATGTCGAGCATGTGCCCCGTGCTACAAGCCTACACTACTAATGTCAGACTAAATAGGAGGGGACAACATGAATTTCACAGAAAAACATCACAGCAACAAAGGGATTCGGGATTTTACCTCACTGGTCAAGGACAGGAGCACCTAGAAGCAAGCTCCTTGGGACGAATGTGCAGGCGACCATATCCTGATTGATGGAGGGGAACGACCTGGATTTGGGGCTGCGTAAGGGCTCAACCTCTCGACGTGATGCTACTGCACCACGCTGCCGACCTCTCGACTTGCTGCTACTGCACCTCAATAGATCCCGATAGGCGACCTCAAATCAAGAAATCGAGGGAGAGAGAGTAGGACGAAATCACCATTACAGAGGGAGAGAAAGAGACGGCACCTCAACAGATCCCGAGCGCTCCTTGATCTCGCTGAGGGGACGATGGTGGCCGGCATGGAGGGATCGGGACGGACCAGCATCGCTGGATCTGCCGGCCACTCGCTGGGACGGGGGTGGACGCTAGGGCGCCGTCAAGAATGGAAATCTGTTGTCAGATCCCCACCGCCGCAACATCGTCGCTCATCTCCCTCCCTCTAGATCTCTCTAGATCTCTCCCGTCGAGGGCCATGCCCAGCGCTCGCTTTCTAGCTGGCCTGCCTCCTCACCAGATCTGGCCTCCGTGGAGCCATCATGGTTGGGGGAAGGGGGAGGCGTGGTGGCAGCGTAGGAGGAGGAAGAGGAGAGGTGGCAACGGCGGCAGAGGGAGCAGAAGGGCTGCAGATCCGGACGGCGCCGCCATGGATTCGCCGTGTCGGGGAGAGAGGATGGACTTTTTTTTTGAGGGGAGAGAGGGGATGGACCTGGGAGAGTGGAGAGAGGAGACACCGGTGGTGGGGGGCAGAAGTGACGACGGGCTTGGGGTGTGTGCAGACCTGAGCTGTTTAGTTTCACCGGATTTGATAATTTTGTCGGGTCCGTGCCCTTCTAGCAGCGACGCGTCACTGATATTTCCTTCTATCAGTGACGCGTCCAGAGAAAATGCGTCACTTTCCTTATCTGTGACGCGTCTTGTCCATCAGCGTCACCAATATGGCCATATATCTGTGACGTGCCTGGGTAATACGCGTCATAAATTTTATCAGTGATGCGTTTCCTTTGCAAGAGTCACTGATATATTGTTATTAGTAACACGTATTGCTCCTAGAGCATGGGCAACAACTAATCAATGACGCGTATCGTTCACCCGCGTCACTAATATTCTTATAGTGACGCGTTTCTTTTTTGAGTCACTAATCGAGGCGTCACTGATAAGCTTTTCTGGCATTCATCCTAGAATTACTAATTGACCCTTTCATTACTCAAACTTTGTTTTTTAAGCGTAATATTATCCATGAACTATCAAAAATAGTTGTTTCATTCTTTAACTTTTTGTTTTCAGCTGAGTCTTGTCCCTCGTATTATGTGGCATGCCATGCTATCTTTCCCCGTCAACATCATCATCACCCAAGTTGGTGCATCATACATTCCACTGCATGAACAATGCAACCGTTGTTCTTCGAGGCACTAGCACTAGCTCCAAGTTCATTAACTTCATCACTGAGACTTCGTTGCCACAGAGAGTCATTAATTAGGTCAAGTGGGTAGTTGCTGATTTCGGTCATCCATGCTGTGAGATGCAATATCAGGTTACAATCCAAGTTTGGTACCCTATAGAAACCAAACGCAATTAAACTCGTGATCGAGACTTCTCTCCTCAAAATCTGCATCAACAGATGATAATAATTACACATCATATCACTGCCAGTTGTTTTTAAAATTGGTGATGATAGACTTGTCACTCAGATCAGTCTTAGTGGGAGTTTCAAATGAGTTTTATTTGTATTAAATAGATTGTCACGTAGGTATTTTTATGACATGATAGTATAATTAAGAAGAGAGAGAAGAAATAAGTCTATTGGCACGATTATCAACTCTCCGAGTCATGAAATTTAATGCCTTTGAAATTATAGAATGAAACTTTGCATTAAGAGTCGGTGTTTCATCTAAGTTTTATTTTATTCTACATGACATAGAATTTTGAAAATAACGTCACGAAACTCTATGCTAAGACTGGCCTCGTAAATGGGCAACAATACCCGTGATGACTGTCTGTTTTGTACTCCACTGAGACTGGCATTAAGTAGTAGTGCTTAATGAGTTGACCGCATGGTATATATACAGAAAATACAGAAGCTTTTGTCCTATAAATATGCTGTCACTTGTCTCTAATGTTCCTCACTTCCATCCAGACGTTCTCAATCCTCTCGAGTCGATCGGAGTCAGGAGATGGGCGTGTCTCGAGGTGAAAAGCTTGGTACTATTGTTTGTGTTCTGGCACATGTATCGTTATTGTTGCTCGTGCTAGCGCCGTGTGTGTGCAAGGCGACAGATGACTACGGCGGCGGCCTCTCCGACGACCACTACAGCGAGTCCTGCCCGGAGCTAGAGATCATCACCAAGACCTCCCTGGCGCCGATCTTCACCGTGGACATCACCTCGCCGGCCGCCCTCCTCCGCCTGCTCTTCCACGACTGCCAAGTCCATGTACGTACGAGAAGTGATGCGCGCCTTCGTTGGGTGACTGATGGTATCGATCGTTGGTGTGCGCGCGGCTGCAGGGATGTGACGGCTCCATATTGCTCAGCTCCGACGAGCGCCGGCACATAACCTCGGAGCTGGACTCACGCAAGAACCTCGGCATCCGGCACGTCAGCACGATCGGGCTTGTGAAGGCGGCCGTGGAAGCGGCCTGCCCCGGCCTCGTGTCCTGCGCCGACATCGTCGTCCTGGCAGCGAGGGAGGCCATGGCGCACGCCGGCGGGCCGCGCATCCCCAGCGTGCCCCTTGGCCGGAGGGACGCGACCACTACCAGCACGCAGGCCGCCGATGCGCAGCTTCCGTCCTGTTTCCTCGGGATTGACGGCGCGCTGGACATCTTTACCCGCCACGGCATGACCGTCGAGGAGACAGTCGCCATTCTAGGTTTAATTTCGTACAGTGCAAAAAATCCATCCTATGGATATACACATACACCAACTTATACATTGATGTAAAATTTCTACAAAAGTTTGAACATTTCTTAATGTGTGTGATCGTGTGTTGTTCTTCTTGATGCAGGAAGCCACACGCTGGGGGGTGGCCACTGCATCAACATAGACACCGGCCGCGAGTGGCGTGACGAGGCATTCCAGGCCCTGCTGCATCTGCAGTGCCCCAAGATCGTGCCGCCACTGATCACAGAGGCCGTCATCGTTGTCCCCAGCGACCTGACGCCGACATGGTTCGACACCCACTACTACTGGGGCGCCGTCGCAGGTCGTGGGCTCTTCAACGTCGACGCCGAGGCTTCAACCGACGCGCGCACGGCAGGGTACGTTCGGCGGTTTGCTCACGACAGGGAGGGCTTCTTCGGGGTCTTTGCCTCGGCGTTCGTGAAGCTAGCTGGGTTTGGCGTGCTCACCGGTGAGGGTGAGATCAGGAAGGAGTGTCACGTCGTCAACTACTGATCAACTACTATATATATATAGTTTGGTGGTCGAATGAAAGCTTTGGAATAATCTTGTGATTGTACTGTCATGGAGGGAATGGAATAACAAGTTGAAATAATCTTACTTCACCTTCACGAAGTACCCTGTAAATTATGTTTAAAATAAATGCTCCCTGTAAAATGAATCTCCTAGTTAAAGTTATAAAAACCTGCATCACAACTAGTTCGAGATTCGGTGGCGGTGAGATTACAATCCATTATTTGTTTCTTGAAATTTGTAATTAAGGGCTGGCTAGAAATCAATGTTGTTTTCAGTCGGTTTTCACTAATAGAACGGAGTTGCTAGCGCCCGGACGTCCGATGCAGGCGCTTAGTGTCGGACCGTGCAAATTCATGCTGAAACATTAATACGCGAATAAAAAAAATCTTGCACCTCTTCCTCCCCATGGATCGAGCACAGTCTTATCCTCTCCCTTGCTCTTGTTTTGCAAACACAACATTATCCTCTCCCCTGAGATTGGCAGTGGACGTTGCCCGTGGCACGAACGCGAAGGGACTCACCTTGTGACTCAAGCGGCAAAGGATCCGGCGGCCGGCAGATGGTTCGATGACGGTGGGGCATATGCGCTCAACGGCGGGTGCCATGGTGGCTTGGAGGATTCGCATGTCACGAGTGATCCGACCAAAAGTGACTTTTGCAACACGGAGCAATGTGAGATATAACATCAGAAGTTATCGTTTGCAACAACGAGTAATATATGATAAGAATAACATCATCTGATCTCATGAGAACAACATAGATGTTTCATGCAGCATCCGATCAGAATCTCTTTTCCTGTAAGAGGGAGACTTTGCAATTCAGCTATTGAAACATCCGATAAAAACGCATGCAACAACAAAAAAGACTAATGCAACAAAGAAATATTACTTGTTGCAACATCATAACAAAGGCTGCTACAACATCAAATTCATTCAGCTGCACCATGAAAGCGTTGCCTTCATGAAGTCAGCCAGCGAGGAAGAAGGATACTCCCATGTCAGCACCAATTCCCTCCTTAATATCTCAAAATCAACCATTGCAACATGATGCAAAATCAAACATTGAAGCATCATAAATCCTATAGAGAGGGGCAAGCAAAAATCAAAATAGAAATCCCAGAAAATTGAACAAAATCCGCAACAAGAGAAACGAACAATTGAAACAAATGAAATAAATACAACAATACCGTTGTCACATCCATCTTGAGCGAAAGAGTCAGGTCACCCACAACAGCAGTGGTTGGGCGAGGGGCCTAGGTGGTGGCGGCGAAGCAGTAGAGGAAGAGCAGCAGTAGGTGGGATGCGAGGGGGGGGGGAGGTGGCTAAGCAGGGGCATGGCGACGCTGAGTAGGGAGGACTGTATCCCTGATGCTAGCGAGCTTGCTCCGAGGAGGGATGACCGCAGGTGACGACCATGCTGCGCGGTGTGCGGGAGGCAGCCGCGAGCGCCGCCATGGTTGGCGATGGCAGCGCAGCGTGGGGAGGGAGCTGCGAGGGGCAAGCTCCACCGCCAATGAGGCTTCTACGAGTGCCACCATGGAGAGAGAGGGCCACCGCGAAGGAAGAGAGAGGGCGGAGAAAGAGAGAGGGGGTGAATGGGATGAGTGGTGTAGGGAGCAAGAGGATAGACACGTGGGTGGTAGGGTAGGGTTTTTTGGGGGGATGCGTGGGCGTGGGTGGTGGGCATGCGGGAGCATCCGTCAATTTGTGCTCGCGTCAGACGTAGCATTACCGCTAATAAAAACACGGCCATAAATCAATAGGGAAGTACAATGGCCAATAGGCAGTCAGGGAGTCTACAAATGGAAAAAGGTTAATGTGTTTATGACAGTTACAAATTCGTTGGTCAGTGTTTGTATTGAATAGCCAATGGTACAAAGTATTCCCGATTGTTATATGTTGACCAGCCAGGCACTACACTAGAAGGCCGACCGGGAAAATTAATTCCCAATGGTCCTAGTGAAACACATGGCAAGTTGTTATAACTAGATGAATGCCCCGCGTGTTGCTGCGGAAATTCGAAGACATAAATTTCAGATAAGCAAAGAATAAACTAGTTGGATATTTAATCAGGATACTGTAGTATGAGAATAATATTTGGGATCTCACGGAAAAGTATGAGAGAATAACTGCATTTAAGTTTTTGCTTATCTGAAATTCATGTCTTTGAATTCCCACGGTTCCATCTTCACATATTACAATTCGTGTCCTGATAAATATAGGAGCACGTAGTGGTGAGATGGGGAGTGCAAAACTCAGGAGAAGTGCAAGTGACGTGCAGGGGGCTAATAAGTGACAGATAGGTGGAAAGCTGGATGACGTGATTGCTACTAATCACCATGAAACGGCTAGGATAATCACCAGCAATGGTTTGGGATTAAAAGGATGATGTGGCACTCTCTCGTATATGATAAATGGAGTAGTGGGGTTTATCTTTATAAGATAGATTCCCAACGGTTAGACAATTCCCAACCATGAAGTAAAGACACTTGGCTATTGGGTGAACTATTGCCAACTATTTTTGGTTGACCATTGGTCTATGTATCAACTATCAAATGGCCGCTATGCATTCTGGGCCCACCAACAATTAGGAGCATGACTTGCTAATGGTGTACCGTCAGCAATTTACACTACAAGGATCCTGTTAATCCATGATGAAACTTTTTCATCACGGATCACCGAAAAAACGTCACCAAGCAGTATCTGTGATGATTTTAGATATCGTCACGGATTGAGCGTAATGGATTAACTTGTGTGACATTTTGTCGAAAATCGTCACGGACTAACAGAATCGGTGACGATCTTAAACCGTCACAGTAGAGCCTGGGGTTTAGTTAGTCCAGCCCAAACCCCTTACCTATGACGAAAAATAAACATCACGGATGAATTGCCACATCATCATAGATGCTTACATGGATGCTTACGTGGATGATGACGTGTTGTAACCGCCACGTAGGATGCAACCCAATTACATTTCAGCCCAAATACGTCTCTATTCTTTATTAATAGTTTTATCTTAGCAGGACTGGCCCATTTAGTCATCGGAAAGAATCAGCCATTTAAATTCTCAAATAGAATAAAATTAATTACCGCCCATATATAAACCAAGAATTCTTCCAATTACAGCCCATATATGTATGGGAATCACAACACATACATACATTTACAACAATCACACACATATATCAACCCATACAAGTTACAAAAAAGATGGACAAAAGAATTTCAGTGCACTACAGAACACGAAACTAGTGTAAATATATTTACATTTATTAGTTCCACCTTGTTTTTTGATCGATCTGTGGAATTTATCCTTCGATAGCCTTGTCCTATGGTATTAAGGAAACATGTTAGCTATCCTGATAGTACATATAGTTAGTGTAGATAAATACAGTACATACATTTGGTGTAGATAAAATAGTACATAAAGATACATACAGTTGGTGTAGGTAAAATAGTACATAAAGTTTGCAATACGAAACATACTAACAAACCATGACAACAGACCCTTTGCTAAATTGAATTTTCCAACTAAAGTTGAACCAATAGTTTTAAACTAAAACTAAAATCGGTTTCCAGCCTCTTATGGCAGTTAACAAGTAATAGTTCTGAACTAAAACTGAAATTTGCTTTCTTTCAATAGAATATTGATTAAAATTTGCAAATGAGTATGTGAAACTGCACTCAGTTCTATGTCATATCTTCTATATTGGAGTTGTCTAATCTTATCTACTAATCTGTCTAATCTTACCTACTAATCATAAGTTATGGTCTGCATATCCTGCTCACCTGAAACTTAGAAAAGCTAGGCTCGAGATGCTACTGCTGGACCGATGCTGAAATGGAAATTGTAGCTGTGCCAAACTGCAAACTAAGACACTGCGGCTGTACTGCTGGACCGATGCTGAACTGGATGTGTAACATCCCGGGTTTTTGACCAACCAAAATACGAGCTTTTTAAAATTTTTCCTGCTGTTTGTATAAAGCATGTAGTTCTAGGTCTAACCCGAGTTTAACCTACTAACAGACCGCATTCATGTAGAATTGTTTGTAGGAGAGTGTCGGAGTTCTTTAGTGGGGTTAGGGTTTTGTGTTTGGAGTGCACAATCCGTAGAGAGAACTCCCTCATTGAATCCCGTCTCAATTCCATTCCAATTTCTCCCCAACTCCTTTCAAAATTCCCTTTTTCAAACCTCTATTGAGTTCCTCTCAATTTGCTTGATCTAATCTCCAAATCCCATAAATCATAGATGGAAAAATCCCTTCCCAAATTTTTCTATTTGTTTTCACCTCAAAACTCCCCTCGAATCCCCTCCGGAATTTCTCTAGTTTTCCCTGAGTCTCAAAAGTGAAATTCCCTTTTCCTTTGCCTGCTAACTTCTTTTCGATTCATTACCTTTTCCCCATTGGGATCCCCTCTCAATGCCCCCTTGAAATCTTCCCAAAACCACCTTTAAATTCTTATCAGGTATGATTTCGAATCCCTTTTTAAATCCCTCAAATCTTTCTTAAAAATTCTCAAAATAGAAAAGGAAAAATCCTTTTCCTTTCTCCCTTCTAAACCAGTCCAGCAGCGCAGCAGCCCGCTAACCCCAGGCCGCTGGCCCAACCGCGCGGCCCAGCTAGCAGGCCCAGCGTTCAAGCCAACACAAGCAAGTGGCCCAGCCTCTCTTGCTGAGCGGCCTGCTCGGCCTACCACCTGCGACCCGCCTCGGCCCCCGCAGGCCCAGCTGGAGTCCTCCCGGGCCCATCCGCGTCCAACCCTAGCGAGCGCCTCAGGGCGACTCGTGAGCCACCGCCACCGCCCGACTGCGCGCTTCTGCCCACACCCTTGTCTCGATGTCCATACCAGCGCCTGGATCGACCGCCGCGTGTCCCGGCTGTCCCATCCGATAGCGCGGACGCCTAGACGGACGGCCATTGCCCTAGCGCGCGGCTATAAAAGCGCCGCAGCCGCCACCCGTCCTGGAACTCCCTGCAGCCGCCGCCATCCCAGTCCCTCTCCTTGCTCCTCTTCGCTGATGGCCAAGCCAGCGCTGGCGGGAGCGTTGGCGCCGGGACCACGATGCGCCGACCGGCTGCTCGCGCCCTGCCGGACGCGCTGCCCCAATGCCGTTCCCCACTGTGATGAGCTCCATCACCATGCTTCTCCACCGTTTGTGCCGACTGCCGCCGCGTAGACGCGCTTGACGTCGACCGTGTCCTACCTCGCCCCCGTCCACGAGCGCTGTGACCGAGCCGCGGCCGCGCCGCTAAACCACTGCGTCAGCAACTGTATTTTAATGCACTGTATTTGTGTATCTGATTATGTGTTTTATTATGTACTGTTATGTGTGACCTTATTTGCGCAATATTACTCCAAATCTAAAAAGACAAACTAAACTTTATACTTTATTTTTTTGCTAGGGGTAAAATGGTCTTTTTGCCCTTGACTTAACACTCTTAAGTGCCAGAAATGGACAGAAGGCCATAAGGGTAAGGGAATTTCGTTTCAAAAAAAAAACGGATCATGGAAGGAAGATGCATTATTTTGAGGGCCATAAATATCTCTCCGATATATGTTGAGAATGCACTTATTTGATATTGTAGTTGTTAATACATATTTATAGAAATGTGATGGAAATTAGAGAAATTTGATCTAGAATAAAACCAAAGTATGACTTATAATTTCAAATGGAGGGGGTACGTAGTATTGTTTTTTACAATACAATGTATAAATTGTAAATACTATATGAACATGTGGGCCTAATTTCAACACCGTTCACCTCTAAGGATAACACACACGGTGATGGGCTAATGGCCCTTCTAAAAACGTACGTAACTCGGCCTCTTTCCACCCAACACAGAACTACACGGCACACTTTGCTTGATTCATCTGAACTGAACCCAATATTAGGCTGTCCGCACTGTGGAACTGTAAGCCATCCTCCAGTAACGTTTAGAGGAAGAAAATGCTACAGTGCCATACTGTAAGTGACACGCTATCTTAGCGTACGACGCTTCTTCCTCTATTCCTGGCGCGGAGAAAAGTGAGTACGCTATCCTGACACGGTCTCACCTTGCTCTTCCTGCACGCTCGTGTTACCGAGGGATGAGGGGAAAAGGTGGAGAGAGAGTGCATGCAGGATGGACCCCACTATTTTAACTAACTGAAAAAATATTATAACTCACAAACCAAAAAACCAAAATAAATTCCGATTACACCATTGAATTCGTTTCAATAAATTCTTCAAAACAAGATCTCACATGGATATATTTAGATAAAATTTATTTACAGACATGTGGACCCCATTGTGGATAGAGGATGATATAGAGTATGGATGGGTGCGGGGGAAATTGATATAGAGAATGGAATCTCGATGACGAGGACGGAATATTCTTTTTAGAGAATGAATTTAGAGTACCACGAGTGCGGATAGTCTTAGGCCCCCATCCAAGTGGATCCTAAAGCCCAAAACAATTTCCAAGTCGTCTTGTTTGACATAGTTGTAAATGACTCCGCCTCTTTGCTATATAGTGCGTGGACAAGCTAGAGCTGGCGAAGTAAAAAAAATTAAGACTTCACTCGCCTCCCGGTTCATTTTGAGTAATGACATGAATACAACTACTCGCTATAGTGCATGAAAAAGACGGATTTAAAGTCGTTCGGAGCTCTACAAAACATGACTTTATTTAACTCACCACAAGCAAAACAAGAACCACCGCACTCAGAATCTCCTCACCACCACCTCGGTTCCCCTCCTCTCTTCCTGCCGTCAACATCACCCCGATGGCCTAAGGAGTGGGAACCTACCCATTCACGGTTTTAGCTTTTTTTTCATTGGTCCTTAGTTTAATTAAGGGTTTGGTTTCACGGCAGCAGTGATGAAGTCACTGGCGGACCCAGCCTGCAAATAGAGGTAGGGCGAACTTAAATTACAAAACTTTGGCTAAAATTGACAACATATATATCAGACTACTCAAAACCCCCTATATTTCTTTTGTTCTTTTACCCTCGCTTTCTCTTGCGCATATACTAATATACACTCTAATTTAGTCAACCTTTTTTTTAAATAAACTACAATCTCTTATAGTCTACATCGCTATACAGGTAGGCTGCAATCCCGGAATTCAGTTTTCCTGTGAATGACTACAATCTGAACACCACTCAATTCACGCTCCAATCTGAACAACTTTTTTTACTCACAGTCAATTCAACAAGCACCTAGAAAGCACCATCACCAACCAAGTACGGGGGAGATTGGGAGAGATGAAAGATGACGCACCGTTTCTAGAAGGACCACACACCGACACACGGGCAAAAGGATGGGGGCTCCAGGGCGCGGGGTGTTGGGAAGCGGGAGCGAGGCTCGGAGTCTCCGAGAGAGAGAGAGAGGGGGGGGGGGGCTTCTGCTTGGTTCTTGCTGCAGTCTGTGACTGCTTCTGATTGCGCTCTGGCCTCCCCAAATGTGAAACAAGGCCCATGTAATGTAATAGGCGAACAGCCCAAAACGCCAGAAGCCCACCCCGTCCGTTTACTGCTGCGGTCGCTGCCGCTCTCGTCTTCAACCTCTCAACTCGTCGAGCGGTCACTTGAGCGTCGGCGATCTAAAAGTCCGAGGGGGCAGGGACGCCGCCGGGGTGTCAGGTCCGGCCGGAGGGGAGGTAGGGCGGCCGCCCGACTCTCGCCCTATAGGTCGGTCCGCCTATGGATGAAGTGGTGGCAATGGTGCATTAGAATAAAGTCCCTCTAGCTTCTTTGTACCTCGACGTCCGATTTGGCATCCAAGAAGGGCTAGTGAAAGTATGGTCAGTTACATCTGATGGTTTTTTTTTGTAGTTGGTGTGTTTATTAAGGGAAGTAGTTGATTGGCTTTTGATGTGGTGATTTCATCTTCTCGAAATGTTCTATGAGAAGGTCCGTTTCTCCAACGCCCTTTCCTAATGATGAAGGATTGTAAGCCTGTGTTCCGTAAAAATTTCTTCAGCTATTTTTTTTTCTTTCCATGGGTACCTGATTACGCTACTATCGAAACCCTGCATTCACGAGGGTGTTTACAAGTGTACCTTTTCCTTACTATCAATTCATATTGAATCTTAAACTCCATTATGCGGTTGACGACTGAAGGAAGAAGATGATCTGGTGGTTTTTTTATACTTTCTTTTTTCAATTTTGTTTTATGTCAAGTGATGTATTTTCTTTTTTCAATTTTGTTTTATGTCAAGTGATGTATTTTTTGTACTATCAATTGTTTTTTCTCGATGAATATCATATATGAGACACTTTTTGAGTGTCTTTATTAAAAAAAACATTCACAGTGAAAGAACCAATGTCTTTGGATTCCAACTCTAAAATTCTTTAGTGTCAATACTCTCACGGCATTTGCTGGAGCACTTCCACGCCTTGCTCTGATCACGGGCGCACCACGATTGGTGTTCATGGGCGGATACAAAGGGTATTTCCCGTATTCCCGGGAATACCTAACTATTTTGATACACTTTTATGTATATATGTATATATACTTATATATGTATATGTATAATGTTGTATTTTACAGTATTTTTACTCATTGTAGTCTAAAACAGTAAAAAAAATAGCTTCTCGGCCTAACTCCGCTATATTTTATAGTATTTTCATCCATTGCAGTTAAAAAACAGCTGATTTTTTTTTTGTTTATGTGGAAGTAGGAATACCCAAGTTTGAAAACCTGGCTCCGCCACTGTTGGTGTTCACCTGTTCAACGGTAGGTGACGAGTCGTTTCGCAGTTCCCGGCACAGACTGAAATGTGACGATAGAATTGGAGAATTATTGTCCTATATGGGGGGCTATGTATGTCGAAAGAATCCAATCCGGACCACGGGACCAGGGTGTGTGTGTGATCCGCGAGTTTCGTCCGAGGGAAACGCAATGCACGCAGAACATGTGCATAGTCCAACGGATGAAATTCACAGTTCAGGCGCACCATTCTGCCATCTTGTTCATGCACGCGCGCCATCTGCAAATTCCAAAATTCAATCAGTGATTAGGTTCGTTCAATGTGACACCTCATTCTCAGGATATATGATGCAGAGTGGTGTTTTATTTTGTTCTGGTTTCTACTAAAATGAGGTAGGCATAAATAAATACTGCTTGGAAGAGAAGTTTTTACTCTGCACATCGAATTTCATCTGGAAGACAAAAATACTACAATTCTGTACATCCAATTTCATCTGGAAGGCAAAAATAACATAGTTCTACAAAGTACCTGAAAAAACTTCAGGTCCCACTCACGTATATCATATCATTCTCTAGTTTTCTACTACATGGCTAACTAATAGCCTTAACAAATCCTTGACAAAACCCAGCCCTCTAAAAAAAGAATTCCATGGCAGGAAAAGGAAAAAAAACAAGGCCCATCCACAATTTCTACAGCCAACAATCCTACCAGGGTAGCTATTTTACAGCAACCCTCTCTAATTACCTTGGCCAATATACGTATCACATGCTTGTTGACAATGAACTATTTTACAGAAACAAGCATGCATGAACCATGCTGACTGCCCACAGGGCAGGCCGATGGTTCGTCAGATGTCTCCATTGAGCAGCGGCTCGTGCGTCTTGTTCACAATGAACAGCGACTCGTAGACGAAGCCAGCCAGGGGCCCACCGAGCAGCGGGCCGATCCAGTAGACCCAGTGGTTTGTCCAGACCCCGGTGGCCAGGGCCGGCCCAAAGGACCGCGCCGGGTTCATGGACGCGCCGGTGAAGTTGCCGCCGGCGAGGCTGTTGGCGCCCACGATGAGGCCCGTGAGCAGCGGGCCGATGGTGCGGACCTGGCTCCGCGGGTCCAGGATCATGGCGTAGGTGACGAACAGCAGGGAGAAGGTGAGGATCACCTCCATCACCAGGCCCTGCATCGGGCTGATGCCAGCGCCCAGGGCGTGCACCGGGGTCACCTGCATTTTCACGTTTTGGTCAGCACTGCAAGCCTGCTGATGCTGCTCGACTAGTACTAGTAGTCGTTTTCAGCAGCTTACATTCTTAATTCATGATGGAAAAAGGGACATTAAAGAAATATTGGTGAGTTTTCAGCAGCTTTCATTCTCAATTCATGATGGAAAAAGTGTCGTTAAACAAATATTGGTGAGTTCACTGCCGTCATAGCAGATAAGTATGATTTAGTCCATCTCTTGGCTTTACTCGACCATGTGATATACTAACTCTTCTAAATCAGAAAGGCCACGTTTGATTGGTAACTTCACGAGCAACTGTTATGCAAACCAAAACTTACAGCGCCAAATCTGAGTATCCTTTATGACTCCAAAAACGCAGAAGCTCATGAACCAGATAGGTAGGTAAGGCAGAATGGTACATACCAACTTAGGAAACCACATCATCAGATAAAATTCATGGTCATATATACCAAGTATCCACAACCTTGGTGAAAAAATATTGTTAACACTGGAAATTTTTCTAAAATCTTGTATGAAATCTGAACCTCAACTGGACAAGGATTCATGAAAACTTTTTTTTTATAAGGACGCATTCATGAAAACTGTCAAGCCCACAATAAGATAAGACTGCATCCAATCTATTCTGATCTGCACATTCTGAACTAAACATATGCATATCCAAGTTTGTCAATTTAGTCTGTGTCCCCAAGGAAGCAGTCGACTTCAATCAATTACTCTCTCCGTTCCAAATTACTATGTATCTAAACAGACTGTATATCTAAGAGCATAGCATGTATCTACCGTCTTATAATTTGGAATGGAGGGAGTATGAATTATGATGCTCCCCCTACACCTTATTTTGGAGCATTCTGATGGTCACTGCTTGTTTTTAGTTCATTTTTACTACTTTTACCAAACAGTAAATGGCGATAGGAAAAAAATCTCAGTTTTTTGTTATGTGATAAATATGTTTCCTTTGACTATTTATTACAAAGGTCAAAATAAGCAGAGCGAACTTTTATTTTTTGAGAATATTAGCAGTGTGAACTAATAATAACAAAATTAATAAAGGAACTAATTATCCATAAGCCCACTGAAGCCCAAGGGCCAGATCCACCATAGAGGCTCTCACAAGTTCGAGCCCAGCCCATCTGAGACAGACAAGCATGGCCGGCCGGCCAAAATCTGCCGAAACAATCGCCATCCGACAGCATATGTAGGATTGAAGGTCCACTAAAAAAAAACGTATTCAACGAAGGAAACCGCAATTTCTGGTCCCCTTTCTTTCCCCACATCCTTTGGATCGCGTCGAATTCGTCAAGGACAGCAGTAATTACGCAGAGTAAAAGCAGGTAGTAGTACTCCTATCCTAGATGAGATCCATGGATCGGCGCGGGTAGAAGTGGACGTACGTACCATGCCGCCGCTGAGGTAGCGGAGGAGGATGCAGGCGAGGGAGGAGGCCAGCAGCTGCGCGGCGATGTAGAGCACCGCCCGGAGCTTGGTGATGTGGCCGCACACCATGAGCCCCACCGTCACGGCGGGGTTGAGGTGGCCGCCGGAGACGTGGAACCCGGCCGTGACCAGGACGCCGGCGGCCAGCGCGTTCGCGATAGCCACCGCCGCCAGCGTCGCCATCGGCATAGCCTCGCCGGGCTTCCCGCCGGACCCTGCCCCGTGCAGAACCACGCACGCACCGGAACAAAGATTAGTTATTTATTAGGGGAAAAAAGAAACGTTTCTTTTCCTAATTCCTAGCCGGACGAATTAAAAATAGAACGAAATTGAAGACCGGAGAGAGAGAGGAGGCAACCTCACACAGCGCGCGGTGGATGCACGGACAAGTACGTACCGGCGGCCATGGCGGCGGAGACGCCGGTGAAGACGAAGAGGAAGGTGAGGACGAGCTCGGCCAGCACGGCGCGCACGCAGCCGACGTCCGGCGTAGTGTCGTCGTGGTCGAACGAATCGACCAGCTTGTTCACGAGCTTCGCCATGAATGAATGAACTATTGCGAGGAGGAGCCTTCCTGGCGGGGAGGGGAAAGCGGGTGGTGGGGGTAAAAGCGCCGGTTGTTCCTGTTCCTTGGAGGGAAAAGGACTCGGAAAAGCGCAGCGAGATATTTTGAACGACAGGAGGAGGAGGAGGAGGAGGGTGGGACATGGACTCCGGCTGAGTGGCGCGCCTCGCCTGGTTTTATAGAAAAAAAATGGGTGCCACGAGGCGTGGGCAAACTGGTCCAGTTTTTTCGTGGCTGTGGGGGTCGCCATCTCAGCCAAGAAAAGTTGTGGCGGCCTGCAGTGAAAGTGTGCTGCTGGGTGCCTGATGAGTGTGCTGTGCCTGATGAGTGTGCTGTGGGCGGCTCAGCTCCTTATCTTCATTAATTATCCATTCAAGAGGTGACCCAATTGATTTGGACGGCAAAGTTTATTTAATCGGCTCAAGTTCACCACTGGCACCTTTGTGGCTTTGTACGTCTTCCTATTTTTCCAATAATTTTGGAATGTGCTACAAGGCACGCGCACGAATGCATTTGCGCGCTGTTAATACTGTTGCGAAATTCGTCATCACTTCTCGCCCATTTCATGTAGTTTCATCAATTATCAAGGGGGGAAAATGAATCTTCTGAGCCGAACTTTTACTTAATAATAATAAGAACCTATATAGAAGTATCACGATTCTAGTTCCACAACGATACGTGGCAGCTAAAACCTGGAGTATTTTAAACCGGCACGTTTCAAATTTATTTATGTCAACAGTGAATGAAATCCGGCCATACAAATGGCATCTTAGCAAATTTAGACACCACCGGTGCTAAACAAGATCGAAGGCCCCACACTACCATAGGGATGAAAACGGTCGGAAACGATCGATAGAAGGCCAAATCACTTTTATTTTCATATTTTTTTCTCAAAAACGAAATTGATACGATATTATCGAAAATGAATATGACATCGATATTCCGGTAATTTCGAAAATGATAGCAGTCGATCGAAAAATATATCGATAATGATCGGAATCCATGAGAACGATATCTAAAAAAACGATAAACACGCCAAATTGTAGAACATGAGAAAAGTCATAAAACTCGACCTATCTCATATGACAATAGTAATAAATAAAGCCACAATTGACAAGACCACAAGCAAAAACCACGGTTCACACCATCTTTGGTCTGAAACAAGCTAAAACCTAGATTTCGTTCGTGTTCGTGGTGACCAGCTAGAATTAAGATGCAGTACGTGATTGACTGATTGCCTTCTTGTTCCTATACAGATGAAATATTTGCCGTATAGTTTCTTTCCAAAAAGATATTTGCTTTATATGCTTGCGTGTGCAAATGGAATGCTTAGATGTGGGCCAACTAGACTAAAATACTTTGAATCGGTAACTACTAATGGTAAATTACCGACTAAATACGATAATCTTCAAAAACGGTTGGAAGAGGGCAAAATCGTTTTCACTTTCGTTTCCAATTAATTTTATCATTTTTATTTTCATTTTTTTCGATTATGGCTATCATTTTCGTTTAGACCTGAAAATCAGAAAAAACTCAAAAACGACTTCCAAAAATCAAAAATTATCATTTTCGTCTACGCGCCATATGTCTTGTGTGCGCGGCTTGCCCACCTGAACATCTCTCTCCGAATTCCGTAAACACCCTTCATTGCTTAGCGGCGACTCCTCTAGTCCTCTTGAACATTTTTCTCGGCTGCACCTGCACGGACGGCCTACCTGTCCACCTGCTGCTTGTACACGTCGGTCTCCCCGGGCACACTTCACAGTCCACGTCACTGTCCAGGACCTCTCTAGTCTCCAGTCTACTAGTCTCCAGAGAGAGAAAACAAAAATGAAACAAGTGCCGTGCTGACCTACTTATGTGCTTTAGTTTATTTATTATTATTATCTCGAGACCAAAAAGAATTGCACGCTAATATATGGTCGCTTTCGCAGTAGAGTGTGATGCATTTCCAACTTGTTAGCTGTTGCCGGCCTGCGGCCGTCTGGTCGACAACGCTTTTATGTCACGTACCGGGTTAACCTACAGTGGAGCTGGATGACTATGGTGGCTCATGTCGGCATCGATCAGCTTCTATGTGAGCAAGTTGCTAACGCAAATTAAACGCGTGTGACTAAGGATTGAATTTATGCGTGGTGGAGCGCGAATGATCTGTAGATATTTTCCTACGTCTTGTGCCAAATTACACATCGCTGCATGAGTCTTTGCAGGCAGGAAGGCTCGATGCCAGTCCATAGATGGACAGTGTTTGGTTCGCGTACGGATATCCACCACAAAAGAATGTTATCAATAAATGTGGGATAAATCAGCACATAAAAATCTGCCGTATAAGCTTATCTATATTTTCTAATCTTTGTCATTAAGTAAATAAATTAAGAATTATTAGCATGTTATATTATTACTTAGAAATCATGATGGTAAGATTAATTTTGATAAGTTTTAATATGTTGATTAGTTCATGTTTTGTCTGCCAATTAGGACAGTAGTGGTGCTAATTAACATATTTTATTTTCAATGAGTGATTATCATGATAAAATTAGTGTAGTGCATCTTTATTATTCCCTCAGTTCCAATTTATAGTTGTCTTGGCTTTTATAGATACACAACTTTTATTATATATTTAGACATATCGTATATGTAGGCGCAAGTGAAAGCTATGTACCTAGAAAAACCAAAACGACCTATAATTTGGAACAGAGGATGGTAGTGTCTAATTAGTTGTCGTTGTTTTTAAATGATAGATATAATTAGTCAAATATTTTCATCCCATCTACAATCATCCATCCAATCAAAAAGAAAAATAGCTTATTATATTCGTCCAACTAAACAGACAACCTGGATAAGCCCATTTCAAAGTCCATGGATGGCCATAGCCCATTATTCCACTTTGCACTTAAACTAAACGCACCCTAATAGATCCTATCTAATGCAACTTACAAAAGCAGATGTAACACCCTCGTTGTTACCACGTCAAACAAGTCACTAAACATTTCATGAGCATCATGTGTATGTATTATTGCATGGGATCAATTGTGTAAATAAGGTCTTGCAACTTAAAACAATAAATGAAAATGTTAATCGGAAAAGCGATTTAATGTGGTATGCTGTACCAAGTAGAGGTGTAAACCAATTTTTATTGAACAAAAATGCTATAGAACATACTTTTAGTGCCTTAATAAAGTTTGAAGTACAAACTTCGTAGATGACCATGAAAGGATTGCTTTTGAGAATTGATATTGTGAACTAGTATTTCGAATAGCCTAGAAATGCAACTTGGAGCAAATTCAACTTAAAGACTTAGATTATTTCCAAATCTTGACAGCTAGACAGTGTCTTGTTTAGCTAATCAATTGGAGGAATTAGGTTAATGATTGGTGCAGGGTTATAGCTCGGTTTAGTAGCCTCATATACCATCTTGAGGGTAGTGAAGCCGGTTTGGGGTTAGAAGCAACGGTTTAGTCGTGGTCAATGCTTTAAAATTCGTGCACAACACGTTTTCGGACTAGCTCTTTGGGGGAGCCCGGTCACCCATTGGGGGCACGACACCACCGCGCCGGTCGCTCTGTGCGTGCGCACGCTGCCACACCGGGCCGGCCATGACAGCGTTGCCCTGACCGCTCTGGACAGGCCACGTGAGGCCACTGCTGTTGCTCACACGACCGAACGCCGTGGCCACCTACCCCTCTCGCTGACCCTTGCCGCATGCCGCGACGCAGCTGCTGCCGCTGCCATCGTGTCTGTGCCTATGCTTTGCGCCGCTGCTCCGCTATCACGCGAACCTCTACGTCCGTCGACCACACTGCCAATGCCGTCAACCGCGTCTCACCCAGGGCGAGGACTGACCGAGCCGAGCGGCTCCCTTTTTCCTCTGCCACCCTGATTGCTGGACCCGCCTCATGAATTCGGCGTGGTGGAGTCATCGTTGCCCGATTCAACCCGCCTCTGGCTCCGCTTGCAAGTTGTCTAGCCACCCGATCTCACCTTACTTGGACCCGCACCACGTCAGACTCCAATTTGGAGTTTTCCCCTCTGCCATTGCCTTTAAGGTTGGGCTGGGCCGTGGCTGTGGGCAGCCCTCATCTCGCCATCCCGCGCCCATCCACTTGCACCAAGAGCTTCGCCTCCACCTCTCCTCCACCGTGCACACCTCGCCTGTACTCCTACCGCCTCACCTGTGCCACTGACGCGGCCATGCCATCGTGAAGCGCCGCCGCATTCCTCGGGTCGCACACGGCCAGCCTCTTCCGCCATTCCCTGGCTTCAACGAACGCTGCAGCTGAGTCCGGGGTAAGCTAAGGGTGCTCAAGCGCAGCCGGGTAGCTGTGCGGTGGCCTAGGGTGGCCGGAACGGCCGTGCCACTGCCGCGTGTGGCCGCTCACCGTGGCCACAGTCTTCGCAAGCTCCGCTGCTTCCGTACCTCCGCTTAGCGTAGGCGCTAGGACCGTAGATGCTGGTCGGCCTGCTAGCTGGGCCAGTAGGAACCCTAGGTGGCCGGTGTGGCCGGCCAGTGCCGCCCGGTGTTGCGTCGACGAGCGCGGGAGCGTCGGGGACCTCCTTGATGCGAAGGCGAGTAGTTAGGAGGGTTTTATCGCAAAAACGCTGAGTGCGGGAATAGTACGTATCGTGATCGTGTGATACCGTGTGATGTGGGGGCTCTTTTGCAAGAGTGCCAACGTGCCTGTGGGCTCCCCGCGTGGGCTGTGTGCTGGGTCGGCTTGCCGGTCGTGGGCCGCCTTTCGCATGCATGTGTGGAGGCCGTGCTCGCGCTGGGCCGAGTGGGTCGCGTTGTGCGGGCTGCGCTGATGGGCCATGCCGGGGAATTACGTTTTCCCTTTTCTAGCGAATTAAGAAATACTTTTCTAAATTAGTTTTGACATGATCTTGGGTAAGTTATAATAAATCATGTAGGTGTCAAAAAATCATGAAATAAATTTTGTAAGACTCCTAAAATTAGGCTCTATATGTTGGTGTATTTAGTTTGTGCTTATATATGTTGACTTTAGGAGCCATCAAATTAATTGAGAATGCTTAATATTATGAAGGTAGCATTTGTAGGAATTTTTGTGGTAAAACCGTGATAGCTTTGACTTTGAAAATTTTATAGTAGCTTCCTGGAACTATTAGGTACTTTATGTAATTTTTATAGCCCTAGACTGTTAGGTATGTAGCTAAATACCTATTAACAATTAAAAGGAATGAGAGCGTAGCAGTGATTTATAAATAAAACACTTGTATGGTAAGCTTGATCTTTGTTTGATGAGGATGATAGGTAGTTAGTAGCTGAGCCATTAGAGCTAGCTGTTAGTGTAGTTTATGTGTTCTAATTTTAAGAGTTGATATTGTCTAAATACTAAATTATTGCATTATCATCATCGCATGCATGTAGAGAACTAGTTGGTGGAGTTCGTCACCGTGGGAGATCAGGAGTACGAGGAGATCGTCGAGGAGTATGAGGAGGAGATTCTCGTGTCGGAGGAGATCCTTGAGCCATCGCTGAACTGACCTCACTGACACCCCGTCTGCCCAAGGCTAGCCCCGGTGCATAACCCTTATTTTGCAAGTCACTATATATATTTGTTGTGCATTTACGTTGCAGGAGTTTTATGATACCCACATGCATATATATATATATATATATATATATATATATATATATATATATATATATATATATATATATACCTATGAGTCTTACTAGTGCAGGACCGTGTAGCCGCTTTGCTTAGGTTTATCGGTAGCGTGAGTAAGCTTCCGTTACTCACAGTAGGTGGTTATTATTATTATAACTCCCATGATAAAATGATGGAAAAGGAAATGGTGACCGGGCAAGGATATGGTATGGGTATTGGTGGGTGTTGCAGGTTGTGTCTCGCGGCCACGAGGCATAGTTTGGTTGCACTGTTTTCCTTGTCCGTGTCGATTAAGGACCGTCTGTTGCATGGACCTTGGTCAAGTCACAGATTTATTATCCTGAGCACATACTTGCTTTTGGGAGCGGGAAGGCTTGTTACTCTCTTGTCATGGTCTCTGGCTCTTTTCAGACCGACTGATTGGAGGCGGGGGTAGATAGAGGTCTAAGCACCACTTTGAGGAATGGGTTGGTCTCGCTTGTGCCTGGGGTGCAAACGAGGCGTGTGTTTTTCGGGGTACCCAGCTGGACACATTGATTCGCGAATCGCCATTTCTGTGTGACGGTACGGCTTGATTACGCTCTGGCACCGTAGTAAGAACTAATATATGAAAGATGGAAAAATAGCTCTGATTGCTCAACCCTTCCTTGATAATAGAACATGTGCTTACATAGTATGTTGGATAATGAATTAAATATGGATGCTAATAATATAATGAAATAAGGACACACTCTTAGTATTGCTTTTCGCAAAACCAGGAACCCACAAGCCATAAAGCCTATCATAATCCTTGAGAGTCGGGAAATATATTCCCAGTCGGGTAAGTCTTGCGAGTACATTGTGTACTTAGGGTTTATTACCCTTGTTGCAGGTGCAGCTTGAGAAGCTAGCTGTTGTGTGGAGGATTCTTCTGGTGGGCACAGACAGATCCTTGTACCGCTTCGCTAGATGTTATTTTATTCCATTGTTTAATTTATCGCACTCTGAACTTTGGTACTGCAATAAAGAATTTCTAAGACTCTTTGTTGTATGAAATGGATTAAGTATTGTATGCTTGTACTCATTATTGGATCCCAGGTGTAAAATTATGGAATGTTTCGAATTCTCTCTTGGGGTGTGCTCGACGGAATTGTCTGGTTTAGCTTACTTTCAGGGTACTTAGTGTCTAGTGGCAGACAAGTGCCTCTAAAAGTGTGTTAATTCGGGCGGTTCTACCATAGCAGACAAAGTATATTGGGTGCGATAGTATTTCCAGTAGATAATCTATCCTACTTTTAGATGTTGGATAAAAACACACTTCAATAGGATCATACTTTGCCCCCAAAAGTAGAAGGCTCTCAAATTCGCTCCTCAACTCTATTCATGCGCCTATTGAGGATGCCTCTACTTTTATGTTCTTCATAGTTCCTCTTCTCCTTCCATGCAGATCCTGCCCGCCCACTACCGCTATGTAGATTCACCGCCTCCATACGTCTCTATTGTCCAAAACAGGGCCTATGTCCTCGGTAGGCTCACCCCACCATCGTGCCCTCCCATGGGTGCTCACGTGCCTTCCCCAACAACCTCCACCGCCTATCCCTCTCTTAGTCAGCTGCACCGCTCACGCATCGTCCCAAGTGGCCTCTACCGCCCACTTGTGCACCCCTAGTGGCTTCACCATGCACCCGTCCTCCCTTGGTGGCTCCACCACTCATGCTCCCTCGGTTGCCTCCATCACCGGTGCTCCCTCCCTCAGTGGCATCCACTGCAACACGCCCTCCCCCAACGGCCTTCACCATCGCACGACCTTCCCTAGTGGCCCCCCATGACCCAATCAACCTCCACTGCCAGCCTACCCACTCTCGGTGGCCTCCACCACTACTGCCCTTCCCCACTTGCCTCCAAGGCGAAGTAAGTTTATTTTTTTCTATTTTTTGTCAATATACATGTCATAGCCAATGCATTTAGATGTTCTCTTGATTGTAGATGGCTTTCATGGATGATGATGATTTAATTGAGTATTCATGGGATGAAGAGGACTCTGATGATAATAAATTGATCATAGTTTATGTTGCTGACCTTATATAGAGACGACGAATGATGGTTCAATGTGAATCAATCCCTTTTTGGCATATTATTTCATTGATCCTCTCATCATAATGAAAAGTTCTTTAGGAGAAGGTTCCAGATGTCAAATGTTGTTGTTGCGTATTATGGTAGGAGTGGAGGCTCATGATAATTATTTTAGGAAAAAGGCAAACGTAGTTTGGGTTACTTGGAGCTACTACATTGCATAAGGTGGTTGGCTCCCTTTGTATGCTTGCTAATGATCAGGCCTGGGCATTCGGGTTACCTGATTTTTTCAGGTCAGGTAATTTGGGTAATTGAAAATTCAGGTAATGAAAATTGCTACCCGATATTCACCTCGAAAAAACACTACCCGAAATTTTGGGTATCCGATAATTCGGGTTCTAGTTCGGGTATACCCAATATACCCCGAATTCATAGAAAAGAGCAAACTGCACAAAAATTTTATAGCATTTTTATACATAATTTCAGCAGCAATTTGTATAAAATTTCAATATCAATTTA
Organism: Saccharum spontaneum; assembly: GCA_022457205.1. NCBI lineage: Eukaryota > Viridiplantae > Streptophyta > Magnoliopsida > Poales > Poaceae > Saccharum > Saccharum spontaneum. Next base: position 22,120,153 of record CM039612.1, on the reverse strand, counting down.
CAGAGAATAATATATTACAGTCACTTGTTCAAACAAAGAGAATCATATACTAATAAAGTGATAAGTTGAAGTGCTCCATTGACGACACATCACAAACACAAAGACATAAACACATATTCGGGTAGTTTGGGTAGTTCCGGTACCGGGAGATATTACCCGAATTACCTAAACTTATTTCGGGTAATCAGAATTGCTATCCGAATTTAGGATCGAATACCTCGGGTTCGGGTAATTCGGGTCCGGGTTCGGGTATTTCGAGTACAGGTAATGGGTATCGGGTATTTTGCCCAGACTTACTAATGATGTTCTTGCAGATTAAATGGATTAGGCGGTGTAACACTGCATCCTAGTCCATTAGTAGCATGTAGTAGTTGGCCCATGTGGCAGTTGTGGTTGGTGGGTTTAGTACCACCTTCGAAGTTCAGGGCTGGTAAGGGCCAGCTTATAATCCTTGTCGTTCTAAACGTAGTATCTCCAAGTTAACTCTTTTACATGAAGTAAGGATGGAAGTGTAAGAGAGGTGCTACGCATATATGGGCCTGTTCCATGTGAGGAGCTAGGTCGTAAGCAAATTTTGGGTGCGGGGTGTTACATATGGTATTTAGTGCATCAATCCTTGCTACAGGTGCATTGCTGCGTGGTACGTTGTGCATGGAGAGGTAAAATGCACACTCTTACATGGCTGAGGAGGGGTAAGAGTGGTACTGCTTGTATCAAGGGGTCATTTTGGACATTTGCTACATATGTGGTGAGCTATTGAGGGCGTCAACCCTTAAGAGGGGGGTTGAATGTAAGATCCCAGCTCATTTCTAGCTTGTAGTAGTTGGCCCATGTGTGGTTGTGATTGGTGGGTTTAGTACCACCTTTGAAGTTTAGAATGTTGAGGGACAACTTATAATCCTTGTTGTTCCAAACATAGCACCTCCAGGTTAACCCTTTTACATGAAGCGAGGACGAAAGTGTAAGAAAGAGGTGTACACGTATGTGGGCTCGCTTTGCGTGAGGAGCTAGGTCATAAGTAGACTTTGGACATGGGTTGTTAAAGGTGGTTAGGATCACAAAGAGCACCATGATTGATGCTTTCAATCACTTTGTAGAGGCTATGGTTGATGTGTTTGGATGTTAATACTTGAGACCACCCACTACTGAAGACATACTAGATTGTTTGCTATGAACACTAAGAGAGGTTGGCTGGGGGGTCACGGTATTAAATGTATGCATTGTATGTGGAAGAGTATCCCAATAGGATGAAAGGGAAATAATCAGGGCGCGTGACACTAGAAGTTGTTGCATTTGAGAATTTCATGGACTTCTTCTCCTATTCAGTACATGGTGAATTTAGCGGGTATCCTATTCAAGTACACCATGTGGTACTATTTGGCAGATGGGATCTACCCTTCTTTAGCAACTTTTGTGAAGAGGTATCAAAATCCACTAGGGAACCAGAAATTTTATTTAACAACAGCTCAAGAAGCTATAAGGAAGACTGTGGAGAGAGCTTTGGTGTTTCACATGCTTGATTTTCCATGGTGAGGGGTCCTGCTATATTTTGGAACAAAGAGACCTTTTGGTACATAATGGCAACTATTGTGATCATGCACAATATGATCATTGACGATGAATGGGAAGAGGATGATATTGGGGGCTACAACTATGACCAAGATAGTGGCAAGGTGGTGAGGGAGGAGGAGCACTAATGGCATAACCCTCTTGTGTTGTTAGGATTCCTTAAGATTCACAAGGAAACTGGAGACAAACAGGCATATAAGAGGCTTCAAGAGGATCTTTTGCATCCCGCGTCGCTATGGCGGTGGCCAAACCAAGCAGTGCCATGTCACTGAGCCGATGTGGTGGCTACTTGACAATATTGTGGCATGTCCATGCGCTTTGGCCCCTAGGGTCAGCCCTTCCTTCCCTCCTCTTTGCCACCTCGGCCATCCCATGTGACAATTGCTTTGCCTTGAGTCAAGCAGGTTGCAACAAACTACAACAACACTAGTCGGGTGTTGCCGAGACACCTAGGTCATGTTGCCTCTAGTCGCTTGTTCCTATGATGGCCAAGCCATCTTTGGCTTCTTGGCCCCGTGTTGACCAAGCCACGCCACCATCCAATCGACCCCAAAGCCACTTGGCCTCCTCGTGACATGCCTCTCCGCTCTGCCTTAGTTCTTTGTTTGTGCCTCTATTTTCCACATAAGGGTCATAGATAGAAAAATATGACAGGGTTGCAAGGCTAGGCCTACCTTGGAGGTGCACATGGTAGATCACACCACTGTTTTGTACCTTTATTTTTCCCAATTGCTGATTGGGGTTGAGTTGTCCACCACCCATCAACCTCTCATGTATCTACTTTGACATCAGTGTTGCTTGCACCATCCTCTACCTCTTCGATGATTGTACAGCCTAGATGGGTACACGATTGTTGATGCGGGACCCATGGGGTTCCCCAGTGATGTGACTACAAATCATGGGCCCTGGCCTAGCCCACAAACTAGAGCAAGGAGAGGTGTAGCATCCACTATACCTCATCCGAGTAGAATAGGCCAGACTAGCCAGATTCCTGTGGAAAGTAACTTCTGTATATAGTTCAGGACACCTTCTTTGGATCTGACTAGGATTATAACTACACCACCGTCTTCTCTATCGATATAAAGAGAGGGTGTGGGCACCCCTGTAACAAGAGACAACACAATCAATCCAACGCAATAGGCTAACGCCGACTGGACGTAAGGCTATTACTTGATCACAATCGAGGGCCTGAACCAGTATAAATCGACTTTCTCTATGTCCACCATCGAGTTCTAGCATACGTCGAAGTCCGAACAACTGTCCTGGGTACCCCCATGGCAGGTTATCATGGTCAAACACCGATAGCTGGTGCTCTAGGTAGGGGCTTTCGGCGCAGTCGCGATCAAGAGCTCTATGGATTTCGACAACATGATCTTCCCAAAGGGATCAATCTTCATCTTTGGATTGTGGGTTTGTGAGGCGGATGATGAGGGCAACCTCCAAGGACATCTCGTCGAAGCTCTAGAAACCCACGAGGAACTCGCTCTTCCAATGAAGCTTACCGAAGATCTCGTCGAAAGGCTTACGGTGTCCGAATCGACTCAGACCCCGATGACAACCAGTCTTGACTTGACATCCGGATCGGATTCCCCCTCGGAGTCCTATCTGGGTTCTTTCAAAGACAAGCCAAGTCCTTTTCTAATTGGACTCCAGAACGCGGCATCAATCCTTCAAAACTTCAATTCGAACCTACTTCAGGTTTCTCCCAAAAAATTGAGTCATCTCCCAACCGGACTTTACAACATGGCAAGGGCGTACCAAGACTTACTCTGAAATACGGCCAGTCCAGCATGGAGGCTATGTCTTACCAGGGCACAGGAAGGTCTTGTATTAACCGTAACATCTAAAGATTGTCTAGTCCACTGGCCGGGTACTTGTCACCAGAACAACAATGCCTGACTAGTTGAAGAAGCTATCATTCTACCCTACCAAGAAGGTAGCGCGCTCCGTGATGCCAACACTCCAACTGAAGTCGTTAGCAACTACAGCAAGGCAAGCCTAGTGCCAGGCCGTGAAGCCTTCATGATTCGGTGGCCACCACCGATGCCGCCAACTGCACCCGATGTCAGATCTTTAGATGAATCAGAATCAAACATATTGCCCAACGCTCCTGAATATGATGGCGAATCTGAGAGCCAGAGACGAGCTAGAGAAAGAAGGAACAAACTAAAAGAATGCCGTAGACGCTGTGCCAGGCAACAAAAAGAAGCACAGGACACGTACAGGATAGAGCTGGCCGAATACCACAAGAGGAAATCAGAGAAAGAAGCCAAAGAAAGGCGCACAACCAGAGTACACGGAGCCCCTTACGACAAGATACAGGAAGCACTAAAAGAACTCGAAGCAATCTCGCATCCCAACGAGGAACAAGAACAACTCCGAGAAGTTCTCTGGACAACAGCCCTGAAGGCGCATGGCGGAAGAACTCATTCAAGGCTTCCCGCTAGGACAGCATCGCATGAACAAGACGAGCAAAGTCAAAGGAGGTCTGCCTTCAAAAGACTAGGACCAAATAGGATCCAGAATCGAGAGAAAAGAAGAGACCACGCCCAGAGTAATCAAGTCGAGCGTCCGAGAGAAGAAAGGAGCAGAGCATCTTACCGCTCATCCCCATGATTTATTCCTAGGCTAAATGATAGCTGGCAGGAAGAGGGAGCTGAGTCAAAACACAGAGAAGCCAGAACGCATGATAGGTTTCCCTATTTTTCAAGGCGACTTGCTTCGGTACAGCTGCCTCACAAGTTCAAGCCGTCAAACCACTCCAAATATGATGGGAAGACCAAACCAAAGCAGTGGCTCAGAATCTATTCGCAATCAATCGAACTAGCCGGCGGAGATGACGATATCAAGGCATTATTCTTTCCCATGGCCCTAGAAAACATGCCCCTCCAATGGTTTGAAAAATTGAACCCGAGGTCAATCAAAGGCTGGGAGGACTTGCAAAAAGCCTTCTATGAAAATTTCGTTGGCATCATTACGCACCCCATCACACATGCAGAGCTAAAAGGACTCAAGCAAAAGGGAGGTGAAAGCCTCAAAGATTATTATCGACGTTTTGGTGAGTTACATGTCCAGGTACATGACATCACCGAACGAGAAGTGCTTAAAGCCTTTTCCCACGGAATCATGGCTAAATGGCAATTTCAAGATTTTTGCAAAGAAAACCCAAAGAATAATGAAGAATTCAGATGCACGGTAGAAAAGATGATTAGACTGAAGAAAAGACGAGGGAAAGATTTTTGGAAAAAAAACAACCGAGAAAACAACAGAGACAACTCGGACTGAAGAAATTTTCCAAACATGGGACATCCAGACAGGAAGCGCCGAGCAGACAACACCGTCGCCATGGCCGACAAGACGAAAAAATTCTCAAAATTTAGGAGGTTCGAAGACATCAAGAATATGCACTGTATATGGCACCCACAAGGAAAAGACACAACCGGAGACTGCCGAATCTTCATTGATCGATATGCAAGAAAAGGAAAAAAACAAGGATAAACAAGAGGATAACAAGAAGAAAGACGAAGACAACGCGAAAGACAAAGGATTCCAGCAGCCAAAGGGAACAGTTGCAATAATTTTCTCTAGAGTTCCAGGTTCCAAAAGCAAGCACCAAGACAAGCTGGCTCTCCGTAGCATCATGGCAGCCGAACCAGCCGTCCCAAGGTACCTAAATTGGTTACAGTACCCAATCTAGTTTTCAAGAGAAGATCAATGGACTAGCATTGGAAATGCTGGCTTATATCCACTAGTCCTAGATCCAACTATAGCAAGGATGACAGTCACCAAAGTTTTGATCGATGGAGGAGCTGGACTCAACATCATATTCTTAGAAACGCTAAGGAAGATGGGGCTAGACTTCGCCAGGTTGATTACCCCAACAGGAATACCATTCTATGGAATAGTACCCGACAAAGTTGCCATGCGACTCAGACAAATCACTCTACCAGTAACGTTTGGAACACAAGCAAATTACCGAACCAAATTCATTCAGTTTGAAGTTGCGGACTTTGAGATATCATATGATCCCATCCTTGGAAGACCAGCACTTGCAAAGTTCATGGCTATACCTCACTACCCATACCTCCTGATCAAGATGCCAGGACCTCATGGAATACTCTCCCTCCGGGGCGACCTGAAGCGCGCTTTCGATTGTGACATTCAAGCAATCCAAATCGCAGCCAAAGCACAAGCAGCCGACGACAGAGAAGAAATTACCACAATCGCTGCACAAATGAACCCGGAAGAGCTAGAGATCCCAGCAAAGAAACCTTGCATCCTTGCACCACAAAAAGAAGCCGATGTAAAGAAAATTGACCTAGGTACTAGCGACCCTGAGAAGACAGTGACCATCAGTGCTCACCTCTCAGCTAAATAGGAACTCGCGCTCACCAACTTTCTTCGGGACAACAAAGATATCTTCGCTTGGAAGGCGGTCAACATGCCCGGTGTCTCAAGAGAGTTGGCTAAGCACATAATCGATGTCAATGAAGGCTCCAAACCAATCAAGCAACAACTAAGAAGATTTTCACCAGACAAAAAGGAAGCAATCAAGAAGGAGATTACAAAATTAATGGCAGCCGGATTTATAAGAGAAATTATTCATCCAGATTAGCTAGCGAATCTCGTTCTAGTATAGAAAAAAAACATGGCAGAATGGCGCATGTGCGTCGATTACACGGATCTCAACAAACATTGCCCAAAGGACCCGTTCGGGTTACCGTGAATTGATCAAATTGCCGATTCAATGGCAGGATCCGCCCTACTATCTTTCCCCGATTGTTGTTCAGGCTATCATTACATTGCATTAAAAGAAGAAGACTAGAGCAAGACATCTTTCATCACTCCGTTCAGCGCCTATTGCTATAAAACCATGTCCTTTGGACTCAAGAACGTCGGCACCACCTATTAAAGAGCTATTCAAACATGTCTCGGTGAACAGATTAGTGACAACGCGGAAGCTTATGTCGATGACGTAGAAGTAAAGACAAAAAGCCCAGATATGCTAATTGAAGACTTGAAGCAGACTTTTGAAAATCTAAATAAGTGGAAGTAGAAATTGAACATAAACAAGTGTGTTTTCGGGGTACCATCAGGACAACTACTCAGATTCCTGGTCAGTAATCGAGGAATAGAAGCAAGCACTAAGCAAATTCGAGCCATAACAGAAATGGTACCCCCATGTTGTGTAAAAGATGCAAAAAAACTAACAGGAAGCATGGCAGCCCTCAATCGCTTCATCTCATGACTTGGTGAAAAAGGACTCGCTTTCTTCAAGCTATTAAAAAAGACAGGCAAGTTTGAGTGGACAGAGGAAGCCATGGAGCCTTTTGAAAGCCTTAAGGTGTACGTTACCTCATCACCCATACTCACACCACCTAAGAAGCACGAAGACATGATGTTATACATATCGGCAACATCTACTATGGTCAATGTAGCAATTGTGGTGGAAAGAGAAGAAGAAGGGTATGTATACAAAGTACGATGGCTGGTATACTACATCAGTGAAGTTCTGATAGACTCAAAAATACAGTACCCGCATGTACAAAAACTACTCTGCGCCCTCCTATTCACTTCCCGCAAGCTATGACACTACTTCGAAGGTCACAAGATTACCGTAGTAATAGATTTTCCTCTCGGAGACATCCTATGCAATAGAGATGCGACAGGACGCATATCAAAGTGGGCAATGGAATTCAGAGCTTTAAATATCTATTTCTCTCCTCGAAAAGCAATAAAATCACAAGCACTCGCAGACTTCGTGGTCGAATGGACAGAAATCCAACAACCCTCGCCAGATGCCTTCCTCGACCGTTGGAAGATGTACTTCGACAGATCACTCAAGTTAGGCTGGGCTGGCGCATGTGTTCTTTTCATATCCCCAGAAGGAAAACAGCTTAAATATATACTCCAGATACTATGGCAAGCCACAAACAATGAAGCAGAATATGAAGCACTCATCCATGAGCTAAGGATCGTGACTTCTCTCGGAATCAAACGGTTACTTGTCTATGACGATTCAGCTGTGGTCATCAATCAAGTCAACAAAGACTAGAACTACACCAAAAACAACATGGACGCCTATTGTGCTGAAGTACGAAAACTAGAGAAAAATTTTCAAGGACTAGAAATGCTGCATGTTTTACGAGATTCAAATATTGCAGCAGACATTCTCGCCAAGCTAGGATCGAACATAGCGAAGGTCCCGCCAGGTGTGTTTGTAGAGGTGTTGCCATCACCCTCCATAAAACAACCCGGTGGGATAACCTCTGAGCCACCAGCACCAACAACCCAGAGCATGGTAATCACCAGGTCATGGACTCAAGATTTCATCGACTACATCAAGGAAACAAGCTACCATCTAATAAGGAAGAGGCCACCAGGATAATCAGAAGAAGCAAGAACTACATCCTTGTAGGCGACAACTTGTACAGAAGAGTCGCATCATCAGGAGTACTTCTTAAATGTATCTCAGGAGAATAAGGAAAAGAAATCCTAGAAGAAATACACTTAGGTTGCTGCGGCAACCACACAGCCTCAAGGACTCTAGTGGGCAAAACTTTTCGCACTGGTTTCTATTGGCCAACAGCTTTGAAAGATGCAGAAGAACTAGTCAGACAGTGCAAAGGGTGCCAAATGTTCGCAAGGCAAGCTCACATACCAGCTCATGACCTAATTTGCATCCCTCCTGCCTGGCCGTTCGCATGTTGGGGGCTGGATCAAGTAGGACCACTCAAAAAGGCCAAAGGTGGATTTGAGTACATCTTCATCGCAATCGATAAATTCACCAAGTGGATCGAATACAAACCGCTCGTAAAATACAGCGCAGCAAAAGCAGTAGAGTTCATCTAAGACATTATGCACCGCTTCGGAATACCCAACCGCGTCATCACAGATTTGGGTTCCCCTTTTACAACTATCGAGTTCAAAAATTTGGCACAAGACTACGGCATCAGTATAGATTATGCATCATTTGCACACCCTGAAGCCAACAGACAAGTAGAAAGAGCCAATGGACTTATACTAGCTGGATTGAAACCAAGATTATATGAAGAATTAGAAGATTACAGCTCCGCTCCAAATGTATTGAAGAATTACCCAAATTAGTATGGGGGCTACACACTCAAGTAACCAGAGCAACTGGATACTCACCTTTCTTTCTAGTATATGGATCAAAAGCCGTGCTACCAGTAGATTTGATCTGGATATCCCAAAAAATCGAACAATACGAGGAGGGAGAAGCAGAACACACTTGAAGATTGGAACTGGACAGTACAACAGAAGTCAGAGTAAACGCTACCCTTTAGTCAGCTCGATACCTCCAAGGTCTAAGGCGCCACTACGACAAAAGTACTCAACAAGCTCAGTGCAAGTCAGAGACTTGTACTACAAAGAGTACAAAAAACTAACGGATGCCATAAACTACTTAGCCCATGGAAAGGTCCTTTTATTGTCACAAAAATCTCCAGACCAGGCACATACAAATTAATGACTGAAGATGGAATAGAAGTAAGGAATACGTGGCATATCAGCCGGCTAAGAAGATTCTATGCATGAAGAACTCAAGACAAAATTTATGTAGCAACAAAGCAATGTGTAATCAGGATTCATGGCCAATGAAATAAACATGATATTCCTCATCAACATTTGTCTTATTATGATCTATCCCGAGTTGTTTTCACAACCGGATGAGAGCAAAAGAGCTAAAAAGATGCTTGAGCTCGTAATCCCAAGTCTTTTTAGGCTTGGATGAGAGTAAGGCTGATAAGCTAACACTTGAACTATCCTGGGTTGTTTTCACAACCTAGATGAGAGGCAGAGGTGCTCGCCCGATCCTAAGTTGTTTTCACAACCGGATGAGAGCAAAAGAGCTGAAAAGATGCTTGAGCTCGCAATCCCAAGTCTTTTCAGGCTTGGATGAGAGTAAGGCTGATAAGCTGACACTCGAACCTATCCTGGGTTGTTTTCACAGCCTGGATGAGAGCCAGAGGTGCTCGCTCGATCCTGAGTTGTTTTCACAACTGAATGAGAGCAAAAGAGCTAAAATGATGCTTGAGCTCGCAATCCCAAGTCTTTTTAGGCTTGGATGAGAGTAAGGCTGATAAGCTAACACTCAAACCTATCTTGGGTTGTTTTCATAGCCTGGATAAGAGCCAGAGGTGCTCGCTCGATCCTGAGTTGTTTTCACAACCGGATAAGAGAAAAAGAACTAAAAAGATGCTTGAGCTCTCAATACCAAGTCTTTTTAGGCTTGGATGAGAGAAAGACTGATAAGCTGACACTCGAACCTATCCTGGGCTGTTCTCATAGCCTGGATGAGAGCCAGAGGTGCTTGCTCTATCTTAGGTTGATTCCATAACCGGATGAGAGCAAAAGAGCTGAAAAAACGCTTGAGCTCGTAATTCACAAATCAAGAGCAAAAGAGCTAAAAAATGCTTGAGCTCTCCTTGTCCCAAGTCTTTTCAGGCTTGGATGAAAGTAAGAAGGTTGAAAAGCCAACACTCGACCTATCCTAGTTGTTCTCACGGCCTAGATGAGAGCCAGTGAGAGCGTTCGTCCTATCACGGAGTTGTCCAACACCGGAAACAACCCAAATGATCCAGCAACTATGCTTGACAAGACTCACGAAGATATAAAAAACAAGAGCAAGACCAGTTGGAGAGACATGACTACAAGGAACCTAGATACGCCTGCAAAAACTAAGGCTTATATCCAGCATGCATTCAAGGTAAAATTCAAAGTCTGGGAAAACAACTCAGAAAGATTCACTCGAATGATTCAAGCAAAATACTCAAAATAAATCTAGAGAACCAGAATTTCTTTACAAGGCACAATACAAAGTATATCTATACAAAAGGAAGGCACTCGGGCACTACAAAGGCTAACCATCAGCTCATCATCAGAATAGGGGAGCTAAATATCAAGCTTTTCGGCAATGAAAGTGGCCAGATCTTGAACTTCAGGTTTAGCCTTCTCAATGGAATCCAAATAATTGTCATCATCGACTTCTTTCCTAAGTTTTTCTAAAGGGACCGACGGAGCAAGAACACGGATATGAGCTAAAACGTTCTTGACACACGTCTAGACCCCATTCTTCATGAAGCTCTGAGGACGCTCAGGAATCAGCGGGATGAAGTTGCCCTAGGTCCTTCCATCATCTTCAGAATTCGAAGAAGTTTTGCAATAGTCTTGAAAGATTTCCACAATGTAGCAAACCATTGGTCAGATGTAGCCAACTTCTGGGAGAAATCTTCAATGGTTTTCATCCCTTGCACAAGATCTCTGTCAGCTCCACGTCTAATTAACTTGGCAAGCGCAAGTTCTTCTTCAACACGAGTAGTATTACCTCCTCAGCCCTATTGTGATTATTACGGACAA